>JANRGW010014488.1:0-35703 GCA_024733675.1 Psilopsiagon aymara | reverse complement strand
GGAGCATTCACAACTTCCCTGGGCAACCCATTCCAGTGCCTCACCACCCTCACAATAAAGAACTTCTTCCTTATATCTAACCTTAACTTCCCCTGTTTAAGTTTGAACTCTTTTCCCCATGTCCTCTTTGCATAGCCTGTAGCGTGCCTGCATACTTAGTGGATGTTTAAATGTCCATGCTTTCTTTAGTTAAAAGTCTCTTGCGGTGCATCCTGACTCATTGATTCACAATCCTCTCTACAGTTAGCAGCATTTGTTGTTTTGTTTTACATTTTAATGATTTGGGAACCCCAATTCCAAAACAGTCAGTAGCACAAAGACTGGGGAAAATGATCAAAAAAGCAGCATTTGGGGCGGTATGAGCCTTATTAAAATTCTTCAAAATTCTGCTTTTCTGCTTATCACTGTCCTGTTTACCAAATAGCAAGCCTTGGCTCTGATTTTAAGGAATAATCTTTGACATCTGGGAGATGCTGTATTTGCCATTTGTCATCTTTCCATGCTGTTTTTTGGAAGGTCAAGAGCAAGAAAATAATGCTATGTATAAATTCCCTCTTGGTGTAAAAATTGTCTTTGAGCCAAAAGCATGGAATAATAACTATGCTTCATGCCAATAACACTTTAGAAGTCAATTGGGATTTATTTTTGTAAGCAATAAGTTGTATGCTAGCTGGAATAATTTAAAAAGGATAAAATTTCTACATGAATCAACCAATGAAATGCCCTAACCCACTTTGGTTTTCAAGCTGACTTTTTGCCTTTGTGAATAGTATTACAGCAATGACCGTAAAATATTCTTAATGACCTTATGCTTTAGTTTGTTACTTAGAAAAATGACAAAAGCCTTGCACTGCTGTAGGAAAATTAAGCACTAATAAAGTTTGAAATCTTAAGCTTATTTAAGGTTTATTTTAAGCATATTGAAAAGTTTCTCTAAAAAAAACCACTCCCAGCCTTTGATTGAAGAAGTCCAAGGATATGACACCATATTTTGTCAGGGTAGAACTTTCATAGCTCTGTCTTTGAATCTTTTCTTTCTATTCTCAGGCATACACTGAAGCTAGAGCTGTGCATAAGCTTTCTCTAGATGCTTCCAAAAGTTTGAGGACATGAGCAGGGGGGCATTTGTCCTGGCATGCAGTAATGAAGAAAGAAATTGGTAACGAACTCTAGCTGCAGAAGTTAACTTCCTCAATAAAATTCCTCATTTATCATTGTGTTCTAACAGAGATTTCACAGCAGGTGAAAGCTAGACTCTGTCAGCCTTGTAAATTTTCAGCTGCATGGTGCTCAGTGAAGCCAACGGGACAGAAAGGCAAAGAAATTTGGTGCAACTGCTGATTATAGATTTTGCTGTTCTCACTTTGAATGAGCAGGGGTGGAGTGCAGGGCAGCTCACCTGCTCTACACAACACACTGATATCTGCTTCCACTGCCTGAAACCAGAGATGGCCCCCAAAGTTCTATTTGAGCCATGCTTCACAAGCAGTTCTGAATGGACCAGAGACTTCACTTGAAACGCTTGGTTCCACAGCCTTTGCAGTCCTACCTGACAGGGAGGTGACCCATCACTGGTGAGCGAATTCTCATCAGTGATACTGTAACTAAGCCCAGGATGCGTGTTTTGTGCAAGCAGCCTCTGGGGCATGTGGCGGGGGGGCAACCTGAGCTGAAGTTGGTAGGTCTAAGCAGGGTCTGCATGGTCCCCAAGAAAATGACTACAGACCTCAGAAGGCAAAGTTGACACCAAGAAGGTTTTCTTCAGGGATTTTTAGGGACACACCTCCATTCATTCTCCAAAGGTGAAAGATACCAGTATCTTTCTTTCTTTCACAGACTGCGCAGCAAATAAGTCTTTCCCAGCTGGGGGTGGAGAATTACAAGCAGTTCAGTGTTCCCATCTGTGCTGGGTGAGCTAATGCCCTCAGAGCTGGGGAGACTGTTTAATGCTCCTTTCTCTGTTTCAGAGGGGCTCATGCCCATGTGTTTTTCCTGGCAGGCAAGTTTCTCCACTGAAACACAAGACAAAGAAAGTAGGGTCAGAGTCATAGGTTTTCCTGCGTATGGATGGAAAAATACTATGCTAAGACTGTTTTTACAGATAAAAAACTAACCATAAAAATAGAGCAGGAAAAAAAGAACCAGAGGTCCCCAGAGATCAACCTCCGGCAGGCTGAGGAGTGCCATTCCGCTTGTTTTTCTTTCTGACCAAACCCAGCTGGAAAATGTTATGCGGATGGTGTGAGTAAGCATGTGCTGTTGGTTCCCATACAGTGTTTCTCACACTTTTAGGTCTGTAGGGTGCTGATATTCATAAGCATTCAAATGAGCTAAAAATAAAAGAAGGAAAAAATGTTGTTGGAAAATGCCGATTACCCACATGCAATGACCGGATACCAGTAAATCAATCTCATGTCATACTGTTACTAGCCTACATTTCACTTTGACAAGCAGCTTTTATATTTTGCACTTTGGGTTTTTGCCCACCCTTCCCCCCCCCCCCTTTTTTTTTAAGATTTCAGATGTTTTTTACTGGTAACTAAGGAAAAAACTCCTAATGGAGAGGAATAATGCTTCTATTTCACCATGAATTAAATGCAGAGTCTCTATGAAGCCTCCCAAGAGCCGTCTTCACATGGTGAGTTACACCAGAAAGCTCTGATTTAGATTCCTA
Source organism: Psilopsiagon aymara (assembly GCA_024733675.1). NCBI lineage: Eukaryota > Metazoa > Chordata > Aves > Psittaciformes > Psittacidae > Psilopsiagon > Psilopsiagon aymara. The sequence continues at coordinate 33,029 of JANRGW010014488.1, read as the reverse complement.
TGTGATTAAACACTACATTGTATAAACAAGGCAACAGAACTGCATTTAAACATATGAAATTCCTTTATGGAAGTTAATTCACACAGGCAGAAAAATCAGATCTGATTGCTATTTAACAAATAGTTGCACAGGCAAAATTTTGTCTACATTCAACAATATGAAAGATCACATTTTCTTTCTTGCAAACATAGTTGTGAAGAACAACACTGTAGAAATCGCTGTCTCATCCATGATGAAGCAACACACTGCAGCCAGGGGTTGAAATACCAACTATCTTTCAAAAAGAAATGTATTCAATCAAAGGTCAAATCAAAAGGAATAGAGTAGAATGATTTTTCACTTGCCAGAAGGAAGTAAGTTTAATTATTCCATGCCACTGCTCATCTCTGCAGAGGTAACGAGCTCCATGACAATGCAGTGGCAACTGTAGATTTTCTTCCAAACATAACATTCAGATAGAATGAAAAAGAGATAACATGTACTTGAAAAAAAAAAAACCAATGTAGGGAAAATTAACAGTCTAATATTTCCACATTTAACAACACAGATATTAAACATTTAATTTGAGAATTACAAATACAGATCACATTATTTCAGACTAAAAATATTACCAAATTAATTCTCAAATCATAAACTTGCATAAAATCCCTCATCAGAAACTAAATTGTAAATCCACATTCACTAGGTTGATGTAAGTGGGGATGTGACTAGATGTGTGCTTAAGTCTGTGAGCATGAGACCGTGTTCGTTTCTGCTGTGTCCATATAGCCTTGTTCTGTAACAGTCTTCCGTGAATTACAACCACACAGGAGATGTGGAAAAGGTGGCTTCAGGTGAAGTGAACTGTGAAGTGTGAAATAAGCTTTAGAAAAGGTAATATCTGCTTCAGGAGAGTTTACTTTCAGAGTTAGTTTCAACATGCACAGACATACACCTAAATGTATGTTTATACAGATGCTAAATCCTGGTGTATTCCAGTTTTGGAGATTGATGTCAAAATCAGGAGGCTGGGCTCTCAATAGTGAGTAAAGGATTCCTCTGAAAGGCAAGTCAGAAGAGGAGTCTAACCTGGGTGGTTTCATTTCCTCTTTACAAAAGACCCTCTCTGTTAATTATGAAAGGGAGCTTCGGCTGTAAAGGAGTGAAAATAACTTTTTACATGCTCCTTTACTGAAGCTCAGCATTCATTACTGCCAAGTCACCATGTGCCAATTATTCCCTAGCCCAGTACCTAGAAACCTGATTCTTATATATACACACACATATATATATACATACAGATGTGTATATGTATACATACACACACAAACACTGTCTCTCTACGTGTCTGTAATAGACCTTGAAAAGAAGATGTGTAGCAGCGAATTTTGGACTGCAGATTGCAGCTGAAAATACAATCATCAAATGACTTCTCTGTTCTTCAGTTCTGCCATTCTTCTCAACAGGACTTGGGACTGTATTACCTCCTTGCCTTTATATTAAATAGTAAGACGTCCAGATACCACTTAGCAGAGAATACAGCTCCAATGACTTTGGTTCCTGATAGGATCTACCTGTTCTTTCAATGGAGATTTGCCTACATAATTTAGAAATATGACCTCCAAGAAATATTTAGAATGGAACAAAAGAAACAGTGCTTTTAAATGGAAGCAGTTCTTTTGAAATAGAAACCAACCTGGAATAGGTTGCTCAGAGGAAATACAGGCAGCGGTATAAAGGAGGCAGGCAAGTCAGGTACCAGGAAGAATATAGAAACACTGGAAACAAATTTTAGGACCTTTAAAAAGTCTTTGCTCTTTTTTTCACCCTCTTTCCCAAAAGCGAATGGCATAAAAGAACACATTCTAAATTTCTCTCTCCCCACTCCCCATTAATTTCCACATGTCTGTGACGTATGAGACCAGTCAAGATACCATCATTGTGAGGCAAACAAAAATTTTGTTTTCATAGTGGTAAATTCTAATTGCTTGAGAGTTTTAATTAGAGCATTGAATCTCTGTTGCAGTACCAAGCTCATTCTACCAGTGGACAGCTGATTTAATGACCTACGCAGGCCTTTCTGCATTCCTCTAAAGTAAAGAAACTTTCAGAATTATTACTGAAATTTGATCTATTTAAGGAAAGTGATAGTGAATCCTTTTCCCCTCTTTTATGGGATAAGTTTTATAGGTAATTAAATTAAAGTATGATTTTGGACATATTTACGTTATGGTGCTGCTCACTGCTGTTGTTGCATACACTGCAACTGCTGTAGAGGAACAAGAGATGCAGTCACTCTGTAGACAGAAGCACTGCAGTAGTGATGACAAAGGGGAAACCTTTCACCCAGGGCGAAGAATGTGGATATCAATGGCTTCTATACACGTAAGGAAAGATTATGCTCTGATGTTTCCTACTTAATCCTTACCAAATCCAAATATATCTAACAAAGATAAAAAAAATGCCATTATTATTTTCCTGATTTGTTATACCATTGCTGGTTAACCATCCAGAAACCACAAAAAGCTGGCCTGTCGCCCACTATTTGCTCAATTATCATTGCAGACCAGGAGGCAGCAAGACTTCTCTCCCATTTCTGCATGAGGAACCTGAATCACATTCTCATGAAGCAAAAGAAATCCTTGAGATCCTCTAACCCCATGTTTAAAATTGTAAAATGATTGTCTCTTAATGGAATTGTTTCTGAGAAGCTGGGAGAAAAATGGAAAAAGTGAGATCCCATTTTACTTCCTCTAGATTTTTCATCCAAGAAAGCTTAGTATGAAGACAGTGACTTGTTATGGACAGAAGCAGGTTTTCATGAGGACAGTGGCTTGTGGCATCCTCATCACAGATTTAGTTCTAAATACTTTAAGATATTATGTGAAACACAAGAATTCTTGAATCAAGGATCTGACTTAACATGAAGAAGCAAAGGAAAAATGGCTTGAATAAACTCTTACAGAAGAGCAGGCTTCAGATGTGTATGTTCGCTTTTCTATATTACCTGGCCTCAGCAGAACAATGCTTTGCTGGCAATGCATTACACTGTGTAGGAAAGCTGAAGGAGTGCCTATATCCTAGGACTAAAAGATTTCCAAACATTCATGATTACAGAACTCAATCCCTATCTCCCTCCAAACAAAACAAAAACCCTGGAGTCCCAGACCCCTGAACAGCATTAAAGCTACAGCCTAGCAAGGTAGCCTTACTTTTGCTCTGTGGCCTGTTTTACACTACCTCTGCACACTGCTTGCTATGGCATCATCCCAGTTTACTTTTTCCTTAATGGGGAAAAAAAGCAGCTGATTTTTAGCTTAGTGGATCTGAAGCTAGAACATAAGTCGTTCTGGCATTTCTCAGTTCCCACCTTCATCATTCTGAACTTTAGGACAGCTGCAATTCAACTTGACAGAGATGAAAAGGTTTCTTGCATGTTATCTTTCAGCACATTTCATGAAAGTATGTAGTCAGGAAGAAGAGAGGAATGATATCTGTGCACCAGTTGAGCAACAGCCTTCTTTAGACACTGAAGAAATTAAATGCTAACCCCCCCCTGGAGACAGTATTCCACAAAAAATCTGTGCTCAAGGAACTTCATGTTATTATTAACGAGCTTGATAATAAGAACTGGTCCCAGATCAAAGCCATACTCTGCTGGGTTTTGTACACAGACAATCTCCGCTTCACACCTTTCATAAAACACAAATCAACAGATGGTGAGAACAAGAGACAGCAGAGATCAGGAAGGGAGGCAGTAGCTGGTACACAGCCTGCTATCTGTGCTTCTTCAGGCATCGCCACAAAAGAAAACTTTAAAAGAGGACAAAACCTTTTTATCCTCCTTTGTAGGTGGAAAAAGCACAGCCACTCCAGGTAATGAAGTAAAGCTGAAGGGACAAAACACTGATGCATTCCCTTTTGTTTGAAAACTCACAAAGTCAGCCTCCATGATGGGGAACACCTAAGTTCCTACGGTTTTTCTATGTACTGTATTTGCAGACTTCAAAACCAGTGACTCCTTTGTGGTGACCCATTCAGCTGACATTTATGGTGTGCCATTTACTGCAATGTATCATTAGATTTGTGAGACTATTTATTGTGATATTATTTATTAATTATAATATTATAATATGTTATTAATGTATAATGTAATATATTCTTTCTTATTTATTATAATATTATGGTATTATTTCTGATAACTATTTATGGTGCAATGTATCATTACACTTACGATACTGTTCCACTATATCAAGCTTCTGTCAGGAAAAGAGAAGCAATAGGAAGGTTTTGTGTTGGATAAATAAACACCCGCCCCCCCCCAACTCTTACTTTTTCATCTTTTTACTCAGAATTAGTCTTCTGCTTGTTTTAGTTTTGTTTTGCCCATATTCCTTTCACAAATCCTCTTAGTACACAGGCTTCCATCAGGGATTGTGCTGCATTCTGTTTACATGCATCTGTACAAGTGTGTTTGGCAGATAGGAAAGAAAAGCATCTAACGTGGATAAATACAGACCTCCATTAAATGGAATGGCAGGAGGAGGGGCAACAAAAAAAATGCAACCAACCAATCACAGACTGTGTGTGTTTTGGATAGTTAGCAATTGGGTGTACACCTTCATCTGTCCTTTATAGTGTTTGCATGTTGAGAGGCTATTCCCAAAAGCTGTACATCAGCTGAAGGCATTACTTCAGGTATTTGCCTGAAAAAGCTGGTCAAAGTGTTACAGTAAAGAGGACTGGACACTACCAAGAAAATAGAAAGGGCAGGTGTGGGCTGCATAGATGATTAGAAGGAAACTGGTTGCACTGGAGAAAGAGGCTGTATCTTAGAAAAGAAACTGCATGCAGGGCTCAGAACAAACACTTTCCTCAGTTTGATTTAAATTTACTGAATTCCCTACAAAAGGATGAAAAACTTGTGCAGGGGAGTACAAACGAAGTAATCTGGAGTGATTCTGGCTGTTTTCTTCTGCTAATTCTATAATAATTAATTTCTGTACCTCTCCTGAAGTCTGTGCATCTGTCTGAGCTGGTGACACTATGCCCATGAAGATATGACCTTTAGAATCAGCACACTGACAGGACAGCATCTTGGGAATCAGCAGCAGTGAATGGAGCTGAGGTTCCTCATCCCTGTTTCCTGCAGGTACAGCATAAGTATTGAAAAATGGAGAAAGGCTGGTGCTCACCACGCAGCTGGATCCTACTGCCAGAGCGCAGCAGGGATGGAGGGAGGCAGGCAGTGCCACCACCACCACATCCAGGCACCCAGTGTGCTCCAACACACCTCCTCAAGGGGCAGACAAACTGCTCTCTTTGTGGGCACAGCAAGCATAGTGTAGAAAAAGTGAGAGACTCCCATGGCTAACTGAACCTGCTGGTATCAATTTTAATTCCCTTTCTTTTGCTGCTATGATGGTTGATGTTCATCGTCAAATTTGTGTTAAAATTGGGTGAGCAGGTAAGGTGAGATTGCCTCAAACACCTTAGCACTCTTAAAAAGTTAGACCTAGAAAAAAATCTTACCTATGTACTTAGGGAATTATAAAACATTACCTTTGTGAATTTTGCTTCTATTTACATGCAAACCAGAGGAACAGCCTATTTTCTATCAATCAGCAGCTAAGCCTGAATGAACTGAGGGCTTAACACTCCCTGAGCAAATATAAGGGCAGACTATTGTCAAAATGTGTAGCTGTGTCTTTGTCAGCAGCCTGTGCTTGTGTTAATACAGTGACTGCAGAATCACAGCCTCAACTTTATTTATCTTTCACAGACTTGTATTGTCTTGTGAAGACAAAAGAGAAACTTCAGACCATGGTTTGAAGGCATGCCCTTATATGTTACCTTCACTTCCACAGCCCCTCGTGTCGGTCCTATTGAATAGCTTTTTGAATAGTGTCATAATACAATAATTTGGATACTCACTCTCAGACCCTGCAACAAGGAGCGAGGCTAACTTGTACTATCTTGTTTGTCCCTTCCCTCAGATTACTCTAAGGAAAGGTACGTTTTCCTGTAGTCACTGGATTTTCACAAAACATCAGCAGGACCTGAAGAACTTCCTTCCTGTCTGAGAAAGAAAAGCCGTACAAAAGACTCCTTTTTGTTCCTTCCTGACCCAAAGTTTACTTCTGGTTTCATCTTGTTAGGGAAACAAAGTGCTAAACCAAACAAAAGCCAAAGGCATCATACCTTTCCTCTCTAGCACAACTTGAGTGTCAACTCCAGTCGGCACCGATATCCTCCAGGAAAGGCAACTGGCTCCATGTGCTTGCAGTTCTGGCTACTCATCTCCCTTTGGTGTGTCATGCCCTATGACCTCCTTGTGCTTTCAAGCCAAAGGTGTTATTTCTTTCATTGTAGGCTACATACCATAAGGACCAATCCAACACAACTACAATTTATGCTAAATAGAGATTGTAAAAATTGCACTTGGAAAATACTCAGTAACATCTGTTGTACTGGAAAACATCCGTACTCTATGGTGAAACTGGAGAAGTTGAGAGTTTAAACAACTTCTCGTGGATTCAGATACATTTTTTTTTTCCCAGCAGATCTCAATATTAGCTGTAGAAAGATAACAGATTCTGACTTTTATTTTTATTTCATTTTTAAAGAGAGTGTTCCTTACAGCTCACAACAAACATTGGTCTTTGCTCATATAATGCCAATCCTTGGGATTCATGAACTAATCTTGGTATTAGGCTTTAAATTTACTCAGATCAAGCTCACTGATACAGAAGGAAGTATTTCTACAAACACTAGTGGGAGCTAGATCTAGGTTTATTTAAAAAGCCCAACAGTTGTGTGAGCTTTTGCATTTCTTAGTGAAATAAACAGAAGGATAAAAATTGAGGAATACAATTTTGGTTGTGTTAAAGTTTTAGGTTCTTGAACAAAAACCCTCTCACAGGATTCAGTTTATATGGCCAAGGACAGAACTATAGAATAATACTGTGTAGGCTGGGATTACTTTTATGGGGGTGTATTTATACATAATTGTTTCATCAGGAATAATGAGTGAAACAGAAGTTGCAAAACCTTGCAGATTCAGGCAGAGGAACTAGTTTCAACAATAATAGGAAACAAAACAGAGGGAACTGAAATAATTAGATTAGCTTAATTGTCACCATTTCCAAATAACGACAGACATGGAAACTTTCAGTAATTTTGTTAGAGGAGTAACCTGCTAACAGCAAAAAGCAGTGTTCTCTTTAATGTGCACAGCTTGCAAGAGGCAACCTGTTTGACATAAATTGTATTCATTCTTCCTTCACACTGCCTTAAAAATTCAGCCCCTATTTCTTTGGTAAAGCTCTGGTTCAGGTTTTCATTGTCTCACATGTCCACAGCTGAACTGGTTTCAACAAATCTACTTTCCCTCCCTGCAAAACCATTCAACACGTTGCAGTAAAAATTACCGTACTGACATACTGCCTGTATAGCATTTTCATGTACCCTTCATCCCTCATCCACATCTTTCTTCTCCTAATGCATCATACAAGCTCTATCCCTTGGTATTACCCACTTGTCTCAAAGCACATGCTGGTCAATACTTGCTTGCAGCTGACGAAGAAGATAAGAGATGGCTCTCTAGCTACTGGTGCCCTCTAATACAGCTCCTTCCTCTTTTATCATATTCCTTTTGCAAATGAAAAGTTTCCTATAAAGTAAATCTACAAAGTCAATTCAAATTTCTGCTTAAGACTTACTGTGGTTACTCCCTGTATACTTACTCCCAACTCTCAAGCTCTGCTGGGTGCTACATTTGGTTTTGCATCTGCTCATGTTCATATCATGAACTAGGTTACAAGGTCTGTGAGGTGAAAGTTGGGCTATGTTTCCTACAGTATCTGACTGCTTTGGAAATACTCCATTACAAGATGAAGGGTTAAGACTTTCAGAGGTGTGTGCACAAGATCTTGGCTCATTTAAAGCCTGCATATACATGGCTGAAAGCCAGCTTCATCATATGCCCCAGGGAGTGCGGATCCTGTATTTAGTTTTGAAAACCTCTCTGGCTTTTGCTTTCAGATGGGATAAAGCAGTATGCTTCCTGGCCAACTGCCTAAGGTAGGTGGGAATGGACCACTCTGACACCCTGGGTTAGAAGGAGCAGCCATCCACTGATACCCTTTTGGATCGTTCTTTGAGAAAGAAATAGAGTGCCTAAAAGGACCAGGAGACAGAAAGTGGCAGTGCTGCATTGCAATCTACTTTATTATGCTGCTATGCCTAAGGTTTGGTTCCCTCTGGCTGCCTTCAGTCATGAGCTGCGGAAGCACTACTGAAGCACTGCAGGGCTCATCACAGTGAGAATCTCCTCATTGCAGCTTTTTATTCATGAAGAATTGTCATGGGACAACCACTTGAAAAATAGTCGCATAGCTGTACACAAAATAGAGTCTTGTGCACATGGTTTTCTCCCCAGAGCCAAATTGCAGTCACCAGTCTTGTCACTGAGGAGCATGGCCATGCTGTGGAGCACAACAGTCCATATTTTTGTGGGATATGGAGGAGCAGGCATCTGGGGAGACTCCTCCCTTTGCAGTCTTTTCAGTCTTTTGGGGCACATATTAATGCCTGCCAGTAGATACATAGGCAAACTTGTAACCAGGTGAAAATTCCTGCATGATCAGGGCAAGATTCTAATAAAATTCAAGATTTTTAATTCAAACATTCTTATTATTTATTATGTATAAAGAAAACTAAATGCAGCTGCAACGCAAATCACTACTCACACATCATTCATTCATTATCAGTAATTGCTCTCATATCTCTTAGAAAGGAAATAACAAATACATGTACCTGAAGACATAGTAAGTGTGTGTGACATGATACTTTTGTGTCATGACCACTCTAGTTAGTCAGGGACTGACAGCAGAAATCACTTCTGCACCACTATGAAATCATAGACTAAAAAATTGAGTAAATGGGAAGTTCTACTGGAAGTAGATTTTACAATCTACTTCAATGCTGTGTATGCACATGTACACACATGTAAAACGATATCCTGCAAGAAAGAATGAGTTAAGCAGAGAAAAGAAAACAGGAAAAAAGGGCAGGAGGAGGAAAGGAGCAAAGCATCATTGTTGAAATGAAAAAGAGGTTCAGAAGTTAGAAAACAAAGGCCAGCAAGGAAGGACTTGGCCATCAAGCAGCCAAGTCTGCTTCTCAGCAAGCAGAAACAAATTGCTCAATCTCCTTCCTTTCAGACTGAAAGAAACTGATGCCAGGGGGCATTGGGGAGTGGGAGATACACCCTGTGTAGATTTGGCAGAGGTCACAAGATCTCTATCTAGTCCACAGCAATTGCACATCCAGGTCACTGCGCAGTGAGACACTGCTGACAGTCAACAAAAAGAAAACTATTTACTTTAGAGATTAGCCCTGGAAAATGGGAACAACCATGCAGGACCCAATGGCCTACAACAAAAGCAACATCATTTCTCATTACTGGACTCTTTCACAGACTGAGTAATCTTTTCAGAAAGCTTCCAGCAGCAGACTCTAAGATTCATCTCTGCTTGTCCCTGTTGAACAGCCTTGCAATGGGCAAACATTGCAAACCTGAGTCGTCTAAAAGAGAGCGGCCTCTCAGAAATCATGGGCTGCTTGAGGTGAGTGAAGGTGTCAGCAGCAAGCTCTTGCAGCGCCGAATCCTGCCTGACCTCAGAGGAGCCACTTCATTTATAATAGCCTTCTCTTCATTTTTGAGGCTTAAATTATTATAGGGCATTTCTTGCTTAATAACATTTTAACACCGACATAATATTGCAATGTTAAAATTGGAATGTCATTTCAGGAAAACCTATAGGCACCCATGAAAATAAAATACAAACTATAACAAATAAAGAAGTCAACATGAAAAACTTTTGGGGAATAGTACAGAGGTATCTGTAAATAATGCAAATACAGGTTGAATAGAGAACAGTCACAGAGGCTGCTGAAAGTAACCCTGAGAAAGCTGATAAGGGAAAAAAATGGGAGGCTGTATGTGTAAATACTGAGGAAGAGCAAGGACCTTGTGTGGCATGCTCAGAAAATATGGATTCTAAACATACCTCTATATTAGCAAATTTGGTAACATCTATATTAATCCATTATATGGAGCTTCCTTCTTCCCAAAACTTTTCCCCAGTAGTTACTATTTCCCACAAATATATCCCTTTCAAAGATACAAATACTAAAACAAACACAATACTGCTTCATGAAAACTGTGCTTCATGAAAACTGTACTTCCTGAAATTGGCCCCAACGTCACAAATAGCCAGTATCTGGAAAAGGATTTTGTTAAGAAAATCTCTTTTTTCACTCCTCTTTTTAAATTCAGTTTTACCTTTCATATTTAGTTAGAACTTCTGAAGATGTCTCTTTCTCTTGCTGTCAACATGAGAAACAGAACACTGCATGCAAACTTTCCAAAGATTTTATCAAGGATATTTCAGGTAATTTTTTAGGGAAAAGTGCAGTCTTCTCTTTGTGCCCTTAAAAGTTGGGAACCTGGCAAGGTGTTGCTGAACACTGGCACCCAGTCAGTGCAGTCACTTACGTGTTCAGAAAGAGGTTATGATTATGATGCTCTAAGGTTAGCAACCAGTATGGAAAGCATACATATGTGTTCCATACTGCAGCCAAAGGAGCAACTAATGGCAGTCTCAGCTCATGCAGAGCTGCCTGAGGCATGGCCCTAGACCCATAGCCAGAGCAGGTTGAGGGGCAGTGTTTGGATGCACGCCTGCTGGGCTTTGCATAGCAGGTAGATTTACTCCTCTGTGTTCCACAGAGAGTAGAGTCTGTAGCTGTGCAGCTGAAGTGTTCTACATAAAATAAAGCACCACACATAGGGCAAAATCTGTGAGTCACTGGGGTCAAGACCACCTTTTGTCATCTGTACATTTAAAGGCTGCATCATCCCTGATATTTTTTGGCATTTCTTTCTCACAATTAGAGCTCTTTTATCTTATTTTGGTTTTATTTAAACCAGCTGAACTGGAGAGAAGGCTCCATTTTAAAATGTGGCTGCCATTAGAGGTGGTGTTTCAGTGCAGGAAGATGTAATATAACTCTGCGCTGTACCACTGTTTATTGTTTAATTCTCTGAATGACCAAGGGACAGACAGCGGTATAAAACATCAGCTGCACAAACCCAGTAGTGACACAAATTGCTTATGTGGAGCACTTCTGACCAATATTTTGCTCATGCTTTCTGATTATGCCTGTCACCTGGGACAGGCATCTTAATAGTACAGACACACTTTAATGTGGTATAATCCATGTACTCCAAATTGTCTCCTGCAGCTATTCAGGAGGCTGTTAAGTGATATGATCATTAAAAGAGAGTGACAGCCTCATACAGTACAGAGCATTAGGGAATATCAAGACATGGGAACTGTCTGAGAGTCCTCCCTGACCCAAAAAAGACACAATAGCAGGTGAGGGGAGAAATACAACTAAAGAATATCTCAGCTCAGCACCTTCCGTATTTTGGTCTCTTTAGCTGAATCACTTCTATCACATCTCTTACTCACCACTTTGATGTGGACCAGGCCTGGTAAACAAACCAGGTGACTCCTTTGTACATGCAAGTGGGAATTCAGTGGCTGAAGCAAAGCCCAGACTTTGGCTTAGATGCTGCCAAAAGAAATCTGGGTGTTCCAGCCCTGTACTGTTCACTGCAGCACTGAATGCAGCAAGGATGAGGCATGAGCAAACAGCTCAGGGGACAATGAAATAGTACTTTGCTTAGGATGTAGTTTTGCCTGTCTTACAGGAATCCAGGGCTTTACTGGTAGGCAAGGCACGTGTGTCCCAGATCCTTTATAACAGTTCACTTTGGTAGATCCAGCACAGAAAGTCCCTGTGCTTCTCAGTGGACAGAGCTATTATGGATTCAAGGCAAAAGCACAGAAAAAGCTGTAAAGAGCTTGAAACAGGTTCACCCTAAAAAAAAATGAGATGAAACATACCCACTGCTCATGCAATTGGTCTCTTACTGCAAGGGCAGCTTTCAAACTCCAAGGCCATCCTTTCTGAACCTCTGAGTCATGTATCCAGAGAGTCACTGGGCAGGCTTCTGTTCCTTGGTGTTGCTAGAGAAAAAGAAGGACATGGCTCTGTTAGACAGATCTCCACTGAATACATAGCTGGGAGCTAAGGCAGCTTTCCAATTCTGACCTTTGGTCACTCCCTTTCTCTTGCAGATGGTGGGACTTGCCCAGAAGACCTGCTCTGACACTACTTCACTGCATTTGAGCTGCATGAGAGAAACCAAATAGCTATCTCAGCTTAGGAAATAGTCCAAATCAGTTTGAATGCCAACAACAAATTACAGGCAGGTGTGCAAAGAGATAATTCTTAATAATTCATAGCCTAAACAATGGGTTCTGTATGATTAACAGAACAGGGTGGCTATATCCAGTTAATTCAAACATCTCTTCCCAACACATCAGTGCCTGATGAACAGAGGAGCAGGCAGAGGAGAGGCAGCGTCTTAATTTTCATTCTGCAAGGGAACTCAAATGATAACTCCTGTCGCTAACACCTGATAATGACAGCTAGCCTGGGCAAACTGGAATTCTGAACATCGAACATTTTGTAGGGTTCTGGGTTTTTTATTTCAAACACACACCTCCCCAACCCCATTTCCTCAGAGCACTGAGGTTATCCCTCAGTGGCAATTTATTAGAGAAAAAAACCCAAACTTTTCCTCAAAGGAAAAGTGAGGGGACCTTCACTATGAGAAAATACTTCTTTTTTTTCGGTAACAGATCCAGCAAAAGGTCAAAATGGAAAAATGGAACTCTAATGAGGGAATGAGAAATGGGGGCACTTGAGCAATGTCACCTCCTCTATCTTCTCTTGAGATACTGTTCACCCTACACTGCACTGATGGACAGCATAAAAGTCTCATCTTAACTTTGATCTGATCCACACATGTTCGTAAGTGCTTCAGGGGAAAAGCTTGGCAACAGGAAAGCATTCTCACGATTTGGGGTGTACTCCTGTTCTTCAAATGCTGGAAACAATGAAAGATAAAGAGACAATAAGGAACAAGTGAGAACAATTTCCCACGGATGCGAGAGCCAAAGCTGTCTGTTGGCTAAGGTTGAAGAAGAAATGTTAATTCCTGCGGCCTCAAAGACAAATGGCATTAGCCATGTCTCAGGCGGACTGAATAGCAGCACGAATTCTGCCAAGAGCTCAAGAGCTCTTACTAGTATGTATTTGCTACTGCAGGTCTGCAGCAAATAGTGCCAGGACTGTGCATGATGACCCAGCAGTACTTAGATCTGAATCAGGTCCTGGTATTTCTGCCAGATCAGCCAAGGTGCACACCAGAAAGAGTGCTTTTTACTCTGGTTATATGAGAATAAGCAGCACTAAATCTGACATAAAGCACGATAGTAAAATATTAAGCTGTTGAATCTACTGCTTTTAAAGAAATCCGAATTGGCAAGGTGAGTTTACACTGGGTCAGTGTGATGTGCCATGCAGCCAGATCCTCTCTGATCCCAATTTAGAAATTCTAAAGTTGGGTTCACTATATAATCAATAGATGGCCTCATCTGAACTCTTTAAAATGAATCTGCTCAATGCACTGCACACCACCTGGTACACTGCTACTAACTACATCATCAGAGAAGTATGTTTCAGCGACAGCTGGAATTTCCCTAGCCCCTCTCTCTTCCTTCAGCAGTAGGCAGCATCCCAGTAGGGTGAAAAAGGATGAGCATATGGCTAAACCCATTACTGACATTCTTATAGCATTTAACTTCTGTCCCTGGGCTTGTTTAAATGCAATTTGTGGTGCACCTTCTCTTTTTCCTAGCAAAGACCACTGAGATGGAACATGTACACAGGCTAAAACTAAAAGAGATCCAGTGGAAAAAAGGGACTCAAACTGAGAATGTATGTGTCAAGGGCCAGGAAATATTCTATGGAAACCTTGTGTCTCATAGGGAGATAAATATGCAGCTTAGAGGCAATGATGTAAGAGTTATGGGAAACAGCAGCTCTGGGACATATTACCACAGCTACCTCAAGTAAAGAAAACAGTAATTCATGTAATGAACCAATGGTAATTAAACAATGGTAATGGTGTGACTAATGCTTGCAAAGACACTCAGTTCACACGCACACAGGCTACAGCAGCTGGCTTCCATTCCTGCAGACAGAGTGTATACACAATGGGCAGCTGATTGCAGCTGACATATAATCTCAGGAGCAGCGATAAAGCAGAAATATTAGACTTGATAAGTAGATAGAAGAATTAGCCTCATTCTGAGGCTAAGCAACAAATGTGGTTGCCAATAAGAAAACTCAGAAAAGCAAGTCATGCCACTATTTAAAACATATTATGGCTGATGTACAGAATATCAATTGCAGCTGGCTAGCAGGGCAGGGCAAACCACAGGCTTGAATATTGAATTAAGAGCCAGATTTTATTCAAAATACAAGGTGGAAGAGAACAGCGATCAGGAAGTCTCTCTTCTTTTTATAAAGCATCTATAATTATAAGGAGAGAGTCTCCAGAAGAGCAGATTGAATTTAAAAGCAAACCCCTCTGTGTCTGTTGGCCAGTGTATTACAGCCTGCCAAAGCACAGGATTCCCAAAAGGGAGCATGGTCAAGCCCAGGCAGAGCTGCAAAGAAGTGCCATTGAAACTAGCAGCAAATGCAATCACATCCTCTTCCACAAAGCTGGTGTTACCGAAAGCCACTGAGCAGCGCACTGTAAATAACGGAGGTCACCTGACCTGAGCAAATAAGCTTTCCTACTTCATATACCTGTAGCATCTGTAGGTATATAAAGTAGGAAGGCTCTGCCAGGCAGAATTTCTACTGTGACAGAAGACAGAAATCAGACGTTCAAACCTTGGCCACATCACTAGGTACAATTATTAATGGAAGACAGGACTTCAGCTGCCTGCCAAAAGATCCCATGTCAACTGAACCAGCTCCAGAGAGTCTCATTGTCTTAATCCCAACCCTCACACCTGAAAAGATGAGAGGTCAAAGAAGAAGGTGCCAAGATGTGACAACTATTTCATGTGCTGGGAACGCAGTATTAAACTGAATAATCACAGACTACAGCTGAGCAGAAATGAAATCCCATAAACATTAGGAACCTTCTGAGGAACTGAAAGCCATGAAGTATATACTGACAGGGCTGGAGCTACTGCATAACTCTCGTAGCTTGTAAAGCTTTTAGAACGGTTGATTTACAATGAATGCCATAAGGTAAGATAGACACAGGAACTGGAAGTTGTAAAACAAAAGTTAAAAAAATATTACTACAAGTGAGACACCAATTTTGAAGTATCACATCTTTTACAAGTACAGCAACAGTTCTGTGCGCAGATAGGAGTCCAAAAAACAGCAGCACTGGTGTAAAACTAGCAGCATACATGCATAGACAGACACACAGATGTGGACAGGTGGAAAAGCAGATATAATCTATGCTCTTGAGCACAGAGCAATTATTTTGCAACATGGAGTGGATACATGGTCTGTTCATAACAAAACAGCACCAAGCAGTTGGTTCATGTTTTGTAGCACTGTTTATGGCACAGTAACAACTGGGCAGCTCAATAACTGTAGCAGACATGTACAGCAAGAACTGTTTCCAGGGGCAAGCGCTACACCCAGATGCATTGCTAAAGGCTCCATAGAGCTGTAAGCACTCTCCCAATATTTATCTCTCCACTGGGCTTTTACTGAGACAAAACACACTCCAGTGTTGGCCATTCTATCATGAGTAAGTGCCGCACAGACTGCCCTCTAAGGAGTAAGCAGCTGTCTAAGCAAGGTAAAGTTTACTTAGAAGGCATAAAGTATAATCCAGAAAACCATGGATTGATTTCTTCACACTTGCGACTTCAACCACTTCTAGGCATGTCAATAATGCTGAACTCGACTAACAAGTTAATTCTTGTTGAAGGATCAAGGTATTTGCTACTACTGCCTTATTGCTAGTTCTTGAACTTTGTTGTTTTGAAGGTCACATTGTTATCCCAAATATAATTTATTAGAAGAGGCACTCCCATTTCCCTCCCGTACTTATAATAATGAAGAGTCTACAAAAGAGTAATATGGAGCACCTCGATTTTAACAACTTTTTGGCACATATCTCATCCGAAAGAGGATTAAACCCAAGACAAACTGCTCTTTCAGGTCACTTATGTGATTTTTGAATTACATTTTTCCCCAGTTGATCCTGACAAGATATGACTCTAAGATTTTTAAAAAGCTTTCCCAATAACATTTTATAATACCTGTCCAAGGCAAGAAATGGCACATTGGTGATGCTAAGAGCTTCTAACTCAGTAAAATGCTGGCTTACAAAACAATCTTTTATTTCCTATTTTCTCTTTCAGAAAATAGCCTCTTCCTCCTTTCTAACTCTTTATCCAACTTTTCCGTTTCAATGCCCATTTATGTAAAGTATTTGTCAAAGCTTTTTTACTTGCTTGCAATCCAAGGAAATATTGTGTACTACTAAAATCAGGTCAATAAAAAATCAAAATCAGGTCTCTGTCAACTTTTGCTTGGTATCAATCTCTGCCACTGTTTTACAATAGTAGCCTTATTTTAAATCAGTGTCGAAGGCCAAAAAGCAAAGGAAATCTCTTTACCCCATAGATATCTGGAGCTGAGACTCCCCAACCCCCTCCAGAGTGCTTTGCAGTGATGGGGAAGACAGAAGAATGAAAAGGACTAATGAAATGTTAAGGAGAGACACTTTTTTTGCTTATATAGTTTGGACAGACCTGCAGTTTAAGCAGAGCAAACTGTTTGTGCCCAAACTGGACACAGATGTTTTAGCATCCACATTCTTAGCATTTTTAGCATTTATTTTTAGAACAGTAATTTCCAGGCTAGGGATGCAAAGGTAGACTAAAAAATAAAAGGAAAGAGAAAGTAAGATTCTGTTAAAGTGACTCTCGTAACTGTCTGCTGTGAAAAGCTTTTGATGCCTTTTGAGAACCAAGAGATGAGAATCTGTCTAGGTGTCTCCCAAATGTGCAGGAAGATCAGCCCTTCTCACTGGAAACTGAAAAAAAGAGCTGCTTCAGCAGTGGTGCAAAGCAGAAGAAAGGATTGGGGAGAGGGGGTGTTAGGGAACAAAACCCAGAGATAGACATGCTTGGAAAGTGGGGCTCAGCTACTGATGTTTATGCCAGTCGCTGTCAGATACTGGTGAACCCGGCTGCCCAGCTCAGCCTGGCAATGACAAACTCAATAGGAGCTGCTGTGGGGCTAAGGTTGGTGTTTTGCACAAGGAGAAGTGCTGGCTCTTTCCAGATCCCAGAAAGGCACAGTCCAGGAAAGTTGCTAGCTCATTGATCAATTATACATAAAGGCATATATACACCTGGAATAGCCATTATGTGGGTCAGCAACTACATGTACATCAGGCTTGGAGAGTGGCATGTGGATACTATAGTTGCCTTTATTGGTTTCCTCAAAACATCACCCAAATAGCTATATACCATGAATTAAGCGTTGTGTGTTACCCTGGCTGTCTGCTTTGTTAGTGTTCTTCCTTTTTGCTTACCAAGATGTCATTGAAGTAAATTGACTTTTTTGCATGTTGGAAAAATTAACACACTACAGAAAACTGGGTTTAATATTGCAAAGCTTATGGTGGAGAGGCTTCAGCTCATTTTTCTCTCTATCTTCTTTAATGTGGTCCCCCCTGCTACTATCAACTGATTTGTTGTTTCAAAAGAAGATCAGCTCATTAGGACCAGAAAGGTTAGACTGATTTTCTGCATATCTGAAGCTGTGTTTCAGCAATGGTGCATTTAAATTTGCCACTGGTCCCTGATACTTCCAGCCTAGTCATGGAAGTGCAGTTTTCTTAAGTGTACTGTTGGAAGCAGAGATAGATATGTTTCCCAGCACAACAGTGATGTTATGTAGGCTTCAGTGGTCTGACAACAAAAGTAAGCATCCTGTAGAGAACCATGCATAAAATGTCCATCCCAGCAAACACAGGCATAAATGGTCCAGGCAAACTTCTCAACAAAGAGGCTTCAAAGACAGGAGCAACAGAATTTGGAGAAAGAAAAGGAAAAGGTTCAGACATCAAGAAATTAAACACTATTCGTGCCTAAAAATTAAATTTGGAACACCTTTGTAAATAGGCATGTAGTGCTATGTAAATGCACTGCTGCACTACTGTGTGTAAATATGCAGCACTGCCCATGAGTTCATACCTTCAGTCAGCTCATTTGTATATATGATCGACAGCCTCAGATGGAAAGCTTGATAAACATGCAACACACAGAGGCTTCAACTTGGTTAAGTATATACAACTTTTATGTTTATCATACCTGTTCCTGGCTGTCAGGCTGTCACTTTTAGCATAGAACTGCTTTCTTCTCCCTTCCCTCTGTTTTCCCTATTTTCTTTTCAGCTTTAGTTGTGTGTAGGGGATAATAAAATGGAGAGTGGAATAAGTGAGATATAGTTATCCAAAACAGTTCAAGCTGGCTGTACTTCAGCTGCTGAACTGTAATTTATTGAACTCCTGCCAAGTTTTGTGAAAGGGTATGCCTAAAGGGTGTTTCCCTAATAATTATGGAATATTTCACACAAACCATATTGACCGTTCATACCACAAAGCAACCAGTATCAGTAACACTAGGAAATATTTTGTTTCTAATGCATCTTGAAGGAAAATTCATTGAGTTTCAGCTGTAGAGAAGTCTATAAGGACTTTTACACGTGCTCCATCTCAATTACAGCTTCAGGAATGCAGCTAAATATATTAGAAAAGAACAGGGAAAAAATATCTGCACATCTGTAATAGCATTCTTACGTGGCTATGACCATTTGACTCTGATGAAGCAACATTTGAAAATATTAGAGAAATGTCTTGGGGAAAAAACTCCCTCCCTGGTAGTCCTTATTTTCAGAGGGCACAAAAGAGATTTAGAGACTGAAACAATCTGTTGTCATCAGTATCTTTGCTCCTCTTATACACCTTAGGTTGCTGTTGGTTTTTGAAGGTTGTAAGACCTGTTTTGGAGAAAAACATTCAAATAGTTCAGAGCTTCAAGCAGATCACAGGGCCTTCCTTAGAATGGACAGTGCTAACTGAAAGTAGATATGCAATTAGAAAGGAGCTTATTAAAATATCAAATACACTGCACAGTACACTGTAGAATGACCCAGTTCAGGAAAATGATGCAGCATGTACTTCTTTAGCCTTTTTCTACTGAATAACAAGATAAACACTGCTAAAGTAGAATATTTTTAACACCCTGGTTTTGAAAACCAGGCCCCATGCCAATTTTTACCTGGAGCGAGATTAAGGAGAATAAGATTTATTGGGCTTAAAAGATAGAAGTTCTGTTGTTATGAGTCAATGAATAGTTAGAATGTTTTTTTTGTCTATTGTTTTTCATTCGATGTTTTTTCCCTTTTAGATGTGACTTCTCCCTGAGACATCAAATCAGTTTTGATACCTACATTATCGCCAAATTGTAAAGATCGTTGAGGCCATGGTAGACTGACCATGAAAATGAAAGAGCTATTTTGCTAAGCATGAAAATTTGCAAGAAAATCTTAGTCTGTTTCTACTCTCCAAGACTGCATTAGTGGTCACTCTGTTAGTCTTTGAAAACCACTGAAGTATTTGTCCTAATCTAGGATCTTTGGAATAGAGCAGATCACCTGTGGAAATGAAAATTTTCCCTGTAAGATCAGATTTTTTCTTCTCTAGTTGTAACTCCAAGCAGCAAACAAACAAGCTACATTGCACTAACAGGCAAAGAAGAAATCCAAATATGCCATATTTGTGCCCTGACAGAAACAGGCAAACCAAGAGAGTTACTTAGTAACTCCTTAAACTTCATATTGTGGCAGACTTTGTCAGCAAAATATTATAACAGTTGTAAGATAGAAACTCAGAGCTCAGGAAAAATCAGAAAGGGGGGTTTATTTTCTTAACAGCATCAGAAAGACTATTTTTTATCTTCTTTCTTCATTCTTTTTTTAAGAGCCTGATGGCAGTAGACCACATGATACATTTAAGTGACAAAGCTCTCATATTGTGGTAGGAAGTTCTTCATTACTAAAATGAATGAATTTACCCCAAACCTATAAAATTCAAAAGAGAGAAAAAAAGAAAGGAGGGAAGGGAGGAGGGCACGTGTTTATTCAATCGGGCAGAGTGACATGCAAGCAATTTTGCTACTTTTACTGATTTCTGAAGCATATTTCCATGCCAAGTGTTGGCCTCATCTAATCTGCAAGGCAGCCTGGACACTCAGTTCCATTGTGACCTGTACAGTATAAACCAACAGATTATACATAAATTGTGCAATTATGTGATAAGAGCATTGTGCAAGCCTATTGTAATACTGGATTCTTAGAGGATGTCAGAGAAACTGTCTTTGATTCTGCAAATGTGTTGAAATCAGCTGGGCTGATAACGCTAGCCAAGGATCTGGTTATATGTGTGAAGAAAACATCTGATCGACTTCAGTGAGGGAAGATCCCTCCTTGATCACTCTCTCAAGGACTAAAGTTTGTATTATAGTTCTAGTAATACCAGTAAAACAGAAGACATCACTATCACTCTTGATAATAACAGCTTTGTTCACATATTGGGTAAAGTTAATTTCTGAGGTAATTCTAGCCAAAGATGTTCAGACTACAAGAGGCATTAATTTAATCCATTAGATTTGTCCATTTCCTGCTCTCTTGAGACATCCTTATGATCTGACTGAGCAGCATGTAATGTACACACACTGTTAGGAAAAGAGCTGCTAATAACAGTGACTTACTGAAGTGAAAACACATGCTAGCTGAATTCCAATGTATGCAGGAGAATGTGCTGGCAAGTGAATCGAACAAAACAATACAGTAACCGTGCCATTGTCGTCCCGCAATCTCTATGACAACATAGAGCATAAGGACAACTGGAAATCTAAAGGAAGATTAAAGATGCCACCCCTGAAGAGGAAATCTACAGAACAACCTACCTAGGTCCATAGCACCATTTTACATCAAAAGCACACAAAAATATCTCAGAAGTGACACCAGGCACTTCATGTCACCATTTGTGTCATACACGTTGAGAAGAACACTCAATAAAGCTCACCTCATCCATCAAAAGAGAGCTCAATGAGAACTCAGCTCTGAAGGACAGCTGAGCCTTGGAACAAGTCATTGCATATTACACAGAATCTTGCCATGAGTCAAAAGGATAAACTGGCACTAAATATGAATCTCTGAATTTTATATTCTACCCCAAACAGAAACTTTAATAAAAGAATTCTTAAAGAGCTAAAATGTATTCTAGAAAAGCATAATATTGTGAAAGAACTTAGCCCATAAACCCCTCTCCTAGCCTTTAAATAAAAGCTCAGAAACTTGGCAGACCTGATCATCAGCAGTGAATGACCTAAAGGAACTTTGCTGCTGGTGATCAGGTCAGTCAAATTTCTCACCTTTATTTATAAATTTCCTCCAGGAAGCTGCTGAAGCTTCCAAACTATTGGTGCCATTTTTGTAGCTCTGTCAAACTTTATAGAGGTAGCTACAGACTACTGGTTTGTTCTCACAAATGCTATCAGAACAGGAGCAGCACTCGCTAGTACTGGTTGTCAGAAAGAGTAGAAACAGAGAACTCTGGAGTCAGGACACAGCAGTGGAAAAGCAAAAAGAAAAAAAGGTTCTTAGTATCTGCTTTGAGAATTGGTAAAATATGTAAATTCAGGGCAACTGAAAATGTAATATCTGCTATCATAGCATCTTTGGTACCTGAAAATGAGGATCAACTTTTCCATTTCAAACCTCACCAACATATAATATTTCAGTCCTATACTGAAAGCACAGGCATTTAATCTCTGTTGATTTACTCTGCTAACCCTTTCTTCATGAGCATTTGCTCAGCACTCGCACTTGGGTACTAAAGTGCTTATTATATTGTGACACATTTCTAGTACGTGTTTTAAAGTGCTTTCTTGTTTTGTTTTTTTTTGTTTTTTTTTTTTTTTTTTTTTCCAAATGCAGCATAATCTCTTGTGCTTTTAACCAGAGACCTTTCCATGGCATGACCCACTTAGATCTGCAGTTAATACTGTCAAGCATTTTATTTTTTCAGTTCTCCAGGATAAGCAGTTACAGAATGGCAAGGCCACCTATACCATAAAACACTTGCCAAGGACACTGCAGAATCACTATCACTCCAGACACTTAAGATGGGCTGAAGAAAGCAATAACACACATGCAGCATGAAACTGCTCAACATTGGCTGAAAAGCAGTTAAGTAAACATTTCCATCTGTGCTCTGACACTTGGATTATTGCTAAAGCTTAAATTCTGAGACTCAGTTATCAGTGGCACTTAACAGACTGTGCCAGCTCAGCATTTGTAACACATACCCTCTCAAAATTTGACAAGGGAATGCCATCTAAGGCTAAATACCTCTTAGTTTTCTTGAAGATTTGAATGAACACTAAACCAGTGAAAGAGTGAAATAACTTCCAGAAAGGATTCCAGTTCCTCTGTTTAGACCGACTGGAAATAGCCAGAACTATACAGTATTATGCTAATCATTACAAAGCCTTTTCCCCAAAACACTGTCATTTGATTGCAACAGACTGTTCAGTTTTGTCGGATCTTGGTCAAAACAATACAATAATAAAAATCCATCAGCAGGACAAAGCAAATGCAGGACAAATACTCTAATATACCATCACAGAGCTGCCACGCCTTACGTAGCTGTGCTTTGTTACTGCCAGGTACTTTGATGACACAGTTTTCCTGGAAAGTTGCTTCTGGCCAGCATGGGATTTGGAGAAATATGTTTCTAGCAACAAATAACAAAGATGAGAGGAAGAATGGCTCCTTGGTGAACAAAGGAAATCTGATAGTAAGAGCAGTGTTTTGATGTTATTTTTTGTGTAGTAATTCCTCTCTTCCAGTGCTGCCTCTCATTGTTTCTGAGAAGTAATGGAAGTGCTTTAGGGCCAAGACTCTGCTCAAGAAAGTTGGCAACAGCAGAATTGTTTCAGCCAAGGTGGCCTAACATTCTGTTCTTTTTCTCCTTTTTATTATCCCTCTTGTCTCTGCAAATGCAAAGTACAGTTTTCTCATATGTGGCTTCCTCTGGCAATCCAGGACAGCTGTTCAACTCCCAACAGTTGTTCCTAATCTCTGCTAGATTGCAGTTTGCCACCTCTGCTTCAGAAAAGAGCGCCAGGAAGCTTCCCACATCCTTTCACCTAATCTAAGAGTAGATCCTCCTTCTCCAAGCAAATTTTGTCTTTTATTCCATGAAGAGATTCAGAGAGGAAAAAACCCAAGATAAGGTGTGTTTTACAGTATCCCCAGCAAGTTATTATAGACTGACTATTTAACATTATTGTTTTATATGTGCAACTTTAATAGAGACTTTAAAAATATGCATTTTGGTATCAGTTATGCAATAAAACCAGACTGCTATTAGGCACTTAAGCAAGCAAGCGCAGCATATAGATTCTAATTACAGTCTATTTAAACACACCATGATGGCAAAAACAGAGGGGCAACTAGCTTTGATCTAATAAAAGTAAATAAATACACCCTGCCCCCCCCCTTCTAAATACCAGGAAAGTGGTATTGAAGCCTGGAAAAATATTTTCAGGATAGTTTTTTTCTATTTTCATTTTACACCCATAGCTTGTTTCTTTTCTTTTTTTTTTCTTTTTTCCTTCTTTTTTGTAATGATGAAAATACAGGAGAAAAGTTTCCAAATTATTACATATTTTCTGTGAAACAGCACAGATAGAAAAAAGTTTTCAAGAGAGTTTTTTAGAGAAGAGTGAAGTGGGTCAGTATTTATACTTTTCTGAAAAACTGATTTTATAAAAAACCTGCAAGACAATTAAGCTATATAACAAGCAGCATAAGGCAGGATGAAATTGCACAGAAATCATGAGAGAGAAAAATATTGATTGCCAAGATTATGGTGAGTGCTTGACAACTGTCATTCAAAACCATTAGATTAGCATCCACTTTAAGAAAGCCCGAGGAACATTTCCTGTAGGAAGCTTATGCAAAAGGAGCAATATATTTCATTTGCATTGTTAAAACCCCATCCAGAGACTTCTAGGTGAAGGCCACATTGCAAAGAACTGCTTGGGGCACTAGTCTACAACAGTAGCAGTTCTATGCTTGCTAAAGTATATGAATACCAGAAAGCACAGAAGTTAGATACAGGTGACAGCAGCAAAGGAAGTCAAAACTTGCTGAGAAATCAGTGCCACCATTATCCTGTCGCAAACCAGCAGTCTGGCAGGTGATCATGAAGTGCCATGGCTGAGAAATTTAGAACCAGTCAGCTGGAAAGACTATGGAAAATAAATCAAGACAGCATTTGTTATAGCTAGAAGATAACAAGCAGCTTATCAGTGACAGCTCTGTGCCTGCGTTTAGCAAGAGTTCTTCTAATTTCATGTTATCAAAAAGTACACGAAGATAATGCTATAAAGCTAAAAAATGACTGAGAAGCACAAAAAAAAAAAAAAAAATCTTACAAGAAACCCCAAACCAAAAACCATCTTTTGTGGCTGAATTCACTAAATATTGTAGAAGAAAATTAAGAAGACTATTGTACAAGAAGAAATATTGCACATCTCTTAGATGTCCCAGAAAATAAGTAATATTAAGCAAGTGGAAAATAGGACTTCATATTAAAATCATTAAAGACAGTGGGGAAGAAAAAAGAAAACCAAAAAGACCTGTTAATGCCAACATCATTCACAAGACACCTATATTTAGTTAGTATTAAAACTGGATATTTGGAATCGAGTTCTGAGCTGTGAATCACAGATTGCGCTCTAAGCAATAATTTTGTTTTTAATATACAGAGATGTTTTCAATGCTTTTGAATACTTGTCATTAAGCTTTTTCTTTTTTCCCCTGTCTTTTTTTCTTTCTTTTTCAAGCAAGAAGATTTATTTCCTAAAATCTTTCCAGCCAGCTGGCTGCACATTGCCCAAAGTTGTCTCCATATGTCTTATCATTTTGGCTTTGTAGCATATGGCTTTACAGCACTTTCAAAGGTAGCAGAAATAGGTGTTGTGAACAACTTCAGATAATTAAAGGAACAGGAAGGCAGGTTCATCTAAAAAAATTCTCACAACACTTCAAAGAACAACAGCAGTAAGTGCAGTGACAAAAGTCCCGAGTCAATGCCACTGAACAGTCTTCCCTGCTAAATCTAAAAATCAAGGTTTTCTATTTCTGCACTGTAAAGTTCCACAATTATTTGATTTGAACATTTTTTTTTTTCCCTTTAGAGTCTAAATGGGCCAATCTGAATCTCCAGCAACTGGCTTCATAGCTGAAAGAAATGTAAAGACAGGAGAAATAAACCACAGCAAACTAAACTAAACTTAACTGAACAAAATAAAATAGAATAAAATAAACCAACAAAATAAAATAAGCCAACAAAACTAAACAAACCAACAACTCAGCAAGTCGATGGAAGCAGACTGCTAGAGATAGACAATCAATGGTGTCCACAATTTTATTTATTATCAAATTAACTTCTGGTTTTTAAAGAAGGTTACAGCTCCCAAGTTTAGTCTTCTTGAGCCACTATAGAAGCAAATACCCAGGTTAATTCAGTGGTTTGCATACATCAAGAAATAAATTCCTCTTCCATGGACATTTTGAGAAAAGCTCCCATTAACACACAGAGAAGTAAGACTGAAATTTTAGAATAACATACAAACCTTAACATTTTTATTGTATTTCTACTCTTGCCTCTTAGTCTCAACTCTGAACTCTGGACAGTAAGCATCTTTCCTTGAGCTTTGTTATCAGCGCAAAACTGTCTTAAGCAACCTGGCAATTTTCTCCCTACTGCTCTTATATTTATGAAATTAGATCCAAGAAAAGGCTAATACAAAAAAAAAAAAAAAAAAAAAAAAAGATACAGCAATGTAACAGTTCATGCCCAAACCTGCAATTAATAAATGCCCCCATATTTTCCCTTTCAGGCATGCTGCTGTTAACCAGCCTTTTAAATGCTAAATTTCATACATCACTCTTTTCTTGACTAGACTTGACTTTATATTTCTCCAGGTATTTACAGTTAGGTTTCTGGACATTCACCAAATTGCCATTCCTAATTGACTATCTGCTCAAGCCTAGCTGGATTTCATAAACAAGATTGAAACCCTCCATCTAGATGTTCTCACAGCATGTTCACATACCATAAACCCTAAGTCTCTGCAAGATACTATGTTAAAATCATTCTTTTGAAATAGAGTATTTGAACTCAAACCCAAGCCTCCAAGAAGCTCAGCTTTTCTTTGCTCTTCTTTGTCTGGCCAGTAGCAGACTGGTTATTTAAGCATGCTCTCTTTCTGTAGTCTGTGACAAGAGCTATAGGCAGTACAGGCATGGAATTGGGAGCAGCCTGCTGTATTACAGTAGAATTTATTTCTCTCTTCAGGCAAGAGTCATAAACAACATTGGATCCAGTTTACCTGTTAAAACATTTCATTAGGGTTATTATGCCTGTTTCTGGTTACAAACGTCACCTTCTAGAAAGGATACAAGCAAGTAGAAACTGCCTTGCAATGAAAAGTGCCACCTTGATCTCAAAGCAATCCAAAGCCAGGGCATTAGGCACAATAAATTAAAGACCTAGAAATTCAGCTGAGGGCTACATCTGGAGCTACACTATTAAAAGGGATGCCAAACAACTAACTTGTAAAAGGAAAGAGTGGCACTGGGTTTTTTATTGAAAGGAAGGATGTAACTACCAAACTCTGGATGGCTCAGGGCTGTGGATTTGAACAGAGAGGAGCTGAAGAAACCAAATGGCCAAAAAGTCCAGAAGCTTAAAATTCCAAGTTCATAACTTAACATATTCATGCCCAAGAGACAGAAAAAGGGAAATGACTTGCACACAAAAAAGACTCCCCTCTCAGTTTCAGAGATTATACAAACAAGTACAGACTTCATATATTTAAAGAATAAAAGGTGTTATTAGTTGGAAGTTAATATTGGATATCAGAAAGAATGCCAATAGGAATTTAAGTACAGTCATTGCCTACAATCAACACTGGAACTCTGAGCACAACCTCGTTATATGCTCCCAACATGAGAAGATTTTGAAAGAAATGATGTGTTAGTCACAAGTCGACTAAATGCTTTCATGCAATTTCTTAATTTATTTGATCCATTGTGCTGCAAGTTAGAAAGGTCTTACAGCGCATAGTAAAATTCCTGTTTAGAAAGATTCTGGACTGGAACTTTTCTGACCACTTATTCTGCTATTTATACTTCGAAGAAGTCAAAAGGAGCAGAAAAACTTCTCCTCTAGCTTATTTTGGAAAAGCTGCCTTTGTAGTCACAATAGTGAGAACTTTCAACAGAAAACATGTTCATGGTCTGTGGCATTTCTCAATGTCAACATTCATTCAGAAAAGAGAATAGGTGAGGGCTACGTACAAGCTATTCTTGTGGGAAGGACTGATGCAGGCCTATATTTAGCTATGCTCATTATTAAACCCTAGATTTAAGCCATTTGCATGTCCTCAGTATTTCTCTTGGTAACCAAGGAAATTCTTCAGGAGAGAGGCGAAGATACAAAGAATCCTACTTTCAGATGCCTAGTTAGTTAGAATGTCTCTACAGTGCACTGCTTCATTGCAGGAGGAAAATGGATGCTCTGCTGCATTGTCCTCACTGTCCTTGGCTATCACATCATTAATCAGAATTTAGGAAACTCAGCATCTTGAAATATCTGTTTTTCAAAATGTCAATTCCCTTAATGAGTCAGTCTGAAAGAAAGCATGTAATCCATGGCACCTCCAAGTTAAACTCTAAATACTCAGTTAAATGATCTATTAAATAATGCTGCTTCTAGGCACACTCCATATTAAGGAAAAGGAAGGGAAGGGCACTACAACAAATTTCACAAAGACATGCTCTCCAGGAAGGGTTTCCCACATGAAAAATTTTATCATCTAACCCTCTGTCTGCCTGCCTCTCCTAATTGTGTCTCTTTTACACTGCAGTGTTCCGTGGATTGAACCCCAACCAGAGATTGTTCAAATTTTGGCTGCAAACTGTGACAACTTCTTTATCTTTGTTGACAGTCAAGCTATGCTTCATTCACATTCTCATTTCTTTTTGGTACTAAAAGAAAAAAAATCTGAGAAGTTATTCTGAAAGCTGGGTAACAACTGCCAGATGATTCCTAAAGCTGGACAAAAAAAAGTATCTTACAATATACGTAAGACAGTGGTAGTGTCACCAAACTTCATCATCTGTGAAGATTCATCTTCACAGTTCGTTTTTGAAGGTTTGAGCCATAGAACTTGTTTATAAAACTAGTGTGGTTCAAACTATTCTACTTCTTGCTACTGACGTCAGGCAAACTTAACAGACATGTATATATCAAACTGACATCACCACATTGCAGGATTTTCTTCCCTGACCACTTTTTTACCAATCCCTGAACCTCCTTCCTGTCATTTGTGATCCTGAAATGTCCTTTTTATTTGTTTTCAAGCTTCACTGAGGGTTACTGTTATTGTTTTTCTTTTTTTTATTTTAATCTCATCCTAGCTCCTATCTGCCTTTAAATTTCATATCCGCTCTTCATTTCAATGTGCCTGACACTACATTCTAGTCTCTTCATCCCAGAAGGCTTCTGCAACCCCATTTGCCTCTTGAAGGTACTCAACTTTGCAAGATACCAGTGGCATCAACAAGTACACTGAGAAGCCACTGCAGACACAAAGCTATTCCTCACGAGCTTTTCCTATGTTAATTTGGGATTTAATTCTTTCCGAAGTCTTAAAATTGTCACCTTTCTTTGGCAATGTACACATCCCAGTTGATGTGGTAACTAGGGACAAGGCACAGAGTCATTTAAGATAGTTTTCCCACATTTCCCTCTGAGATAATGTGGGGCTTCTTTGCTGGGCTATTAATTTGTTAGACTATTCAGTCTGGAGAAAAGGATGCTCAGGGGAGATCTTACCTCTCTCTACAGCTTCCTGAAAGGAGGTTGTAGTGAGGTGTGTGTCCATCTCTTCTAGGTAGCAAGCAATAAGAAAAGAGGAAATGGTCTCAATTTGCACCAGGGGAGGTTTAGATTGGCTAAAAGGAAGAAATTCTTTACCAAAAGTGTTGTCAAGCATTGGAACAGGCTGCCAAGGGAAGTGGTGGATTTACTTTGCTGAATATTACCTCAATAGATAAAACATAAATCCCTGTTTTTTTTTGGTTTTGTGGTGGTTGTCCAAACAATCTCAGTTGTCATATATACTCTTTAAGGAGCAGAGATGTGGCTTCTACTTAAAAAATGTTGTGATCTAATAATGGGAATGGTGACTTTCAGCATTAGATGAAGATCTGGTGACCAAACAGACGGAATAGTGTGCACCAAGATATCTACTGTAACTAGTGGTGGAGCATGTGCACAATATGTTCTGTCAGGTGGTGCAGGATAGCCTTTTTGCATCTGGTCCCTTCTGTATGAGCTGTTACTGTAACATCTTATATCCTACATCCTGCCCCTTCTCTGCATGATGCTGTAGCTTGGGCCAGAAAGAACCATGGCCTTAAGAAGGCTTTGCTATTTCAGGGTAAGGAAAACTCTCTGGAGATCTCCTACACACCAGCTGGCTCTGCACGATACAAACCGGTATACTGGCAGAGACAGATTACTCTTGTAGTTCCAATTTTATAGAAAACAAAACACAATAATCCATTTTCCTGTAGTTTTTAGCAAGTTACTCACAAAAATATCAGCTAGGAGAATGTCAGCTGAAGAGAAAGGATACATCCTGCATTCAGACCTGCATGGTGAAAAATTCTTGTTACCCTCACTAAATTGCTTCTGCTATTAGTGGGAGTGCTTCATGTTGTTGAAGAGATACATAGTGTTAGCTGAAACCAGAATAGGACAAAGCTCTCTTTCTAATTCATTGAGTACAAACAGCAAAGTCCTCTCTGTAACAGAAGCATCTGTAAACAATGAAGCACAGGTGCAAGGTACTTAACCTGTCACAGCTAAGACACACAAGCTGCAAACACAAGGGTAAGCTACTGATTTTCAGCCAAGCAGGAAATTAATAAAATGTGTGAAGTTGAGAAGAAGCCAGACATGTGGCAATGCTTGTAAGACAGAGCATAATAAGTATTTATTTTTTTCTGTAATTCACTGAAGTTATTTAAATTATAATTTAGAAATATTAAAATGTATACTACACGTGTTATTTGTATCTGCTACCAAGGAGACCCAGTCAGGATTTCAATATCCTTGAAAGTGGCATCCTGGCTTGTATCAGAGCTACTGTGGCCGGCCAGCAGGACTAGGGAAGTGATCATCCCTCTGTACTTGGCACTAGTAAGGCTGCACCTCAAATACTGTGCTCAGTTTTGGGTCTCACTACAAGAAAATATTGGGGTGCTAAAGTGTGTCCAAAGAAGAGCAAATAGCTGATAAAGGGTCTAAAGAACAAGTCCCGTGACCAAATTCTGTGATGAGATGCTGAGAGAACAGGGATTGTATAGTCTGGAGAAAAGGAGGCTCAGGGGAGACCTTACCTCTCTCTATGACTACCTGAAAGGAGATTGTAGTGAAATGCATGTCTATCTTCTCCCAGCTAACAAGCAATAGAACAAGAAGAAATGGCCTCAATTTGCACCATGGGAGGTTTAGATAGGCTATTAGGAAAAAAATCTTTACCAAAGCATTATCAAGCATTGGAACAGCTGTCCAGGGAACTGATTAAGTCGCCGTCTCTGGAGGTATTGAAAAGATGTGTAGATGTGGCTGTTAGGGACATGGTGGACTTGGCAGCACTAGGTTTATAGTTGAACTTCATGATCTTAAAAAGTCTTTTCCGACCTAAATAACTTTATGATTCTATGAAACTGCTGACCAGATCCAAGGGTGACTTATGAGCCTAACAGCAAGATTTATAGAGTTCAGCAAGCTGAGAAGAAAGCTATTAGACCTTTGTGCTGTGTAATAAAGGGAGGCAAGCAAGATCTAAGCAGTGCTCTGGAAGGAAAGACCTGTCTGCCTCTTTCTTCCCGTGAAAACTCTGACTGGCATCTGCTACAGAGAGAGCAGACCCTAGAGACAGTTTTCTGCTTCAGGCTCTTTACCACTTTATAGTTACCTTACTTTATTTGTCAGTCATGGGAAAATGACCCTGTGAGGCTGTCAAGGATTTTGCTCCTTCAAGCTTCCACTTCTTCTTCACAATCACAGATTCTTCCCAGCACAGCCCACCATTGCTGTCTGCAGCTCATCTTACAGCTGGCTGTTCCCTCTCACCTTCAACTGTGAAGATTCATTCCTCCTTCCCTCTCTTTTACTTGCTGCATCTGCTAAATTCAGCATGCTTCCTGGCAGCTGTCTTCCTTGTCAGATCCCTGAAGTAACTCCAATTTTTCCTTTATCAGCTATGTCTTAGCTCTAGACAACACTCAAAGAAGCCATAGGATTTTTTTTTTTTTTTCAGAGCACAGCTTCTCTAGAGTCAAATAAATAATCTAGGATAAAAGTGTCTGCAATCATCTCCAAATTCACAGAGAGACAGTATTGGGGCAATCTTCAATTGCCTCAATTTGACCCTGTCATTCAGAGCCCACCAAAGAGGCTGTGAAATCCTTATTAAAGTAGGACTGTAATGTCTAACAAAGTTCAGAAATTGCTTTGTTTGAGACAGCCTGCTTGAGGAGGATGGGCTTGGTGACCTCTAGCATCTCTTTGAATTTTACTTTTTTATCAGCTCCTGTAATGATCCTCCAAAGCGCTTTAAATCTGTGTGGGCTAAAAAGATAATTATTTTTAATGAGAGCCATGATTCTAATCTCACTGCGCAACTTCCAGGGTGCTGCATAGTGCTAAACATATTATTCAGGTCCTGTAGAGTTTTCCCAAATTAAAAAATACTGCAAGCATTCCCTGAAGTTCTGTCTAACCAGCAGTATAGAGTCACCAATGACTCTGACAGCTCTTTCACCCTTTCTCTTGCTATTAAAAGAAAAAAAAAAAAAATTAAAAAGAAAAATAAATTTTATGGCTTCCTTCTCTGCGTTGTTGACTTTTTACTGTGTCTTGAGTGTACTTACTGAAAACCCTAACGTTTCTACATATTTGCCCAGGTAGGGATGTTTGACCTTTCATAGGGATTTTGCTTTAATTAAAAACATTTGAAACAAGTGAAGTTTGCTCCTTTTCAAAGTAATTGGATTAATGCAAACGTTTTCAGTGCCTAATTCAAACAAGTATAAATGGTCTGACATTAAATGAGGTTAAAAAGTCCCCTACAAACTACCACCACTGTTATTAAATTTAATTAAGATAGAACAGCATGCAATTTATATGGGGAAGTGTTGCACAAAAATGGCAGCCCAGAAAAATGACTCTGATGTCATTAAAGGTAATTGGAAGCAAGGGTTACTAAATGACAATGTAATTAACAGGCTAATGAATACCATATTAGGGTTGTTATTAACAATGAAATTTGCAAACATACATAGAAAACTACTTAGGGATATCACACCATTAGAGATATTACAAGGCAAAACTCTACAAACAAATTATGCAGCAATTTATCTGATGATGATACAACGCTCAAGCCATGTAGCAGTAGTTAAACCTCTTGCCCTATTACCCTTCTCTTCTATCAAGTTAAGTGATAATTATCACAGATTAACCATAAAATATGTGCTTCAAGAATTTTTGCCATTCTAAAATTGTGTAGAACTCACCAAAGTAACATGGTTTGATAAGGTAATGATTAAAGTTGGGGGAAGGCCAGAGACTGCATGCAGCCTATGCCCTGCAGCTAAGAAGAAGCCATCTTTAAGTTTCACCACTAAGTAATCTACACTACTCCACCCAAATGAACAATCAGGGTTCTTGTCGTGGTTTAAACCATAAATCAGCCACACAGTTTGTTCACTCACTTCCTCCTTTTTCTTCCCTCTGCTCCTGGAGGGATGGGAAGGAGAATCGAAAGAATGCAACTCCCACAGGTTGAGATAAG
>JANRGW010014487.1:0-20337 GCA_024733675.1 Psilopsiagon aymara | reverse complement strand
CCCCCCCCCCCCCCCGAAATAGCTGAAATGCTGAAATAAACCTCTGTCACACAATGCAGTCAAAGCTCTGCGCTTTTCCTCCTCCCACCCCTGAGAATCTGGATTGCTAATCTCCAAAGAAATCCAAGCAAAATACTTCTCCCCACAAAAATAACCAAACTCAGAATTTCAAATTTGTCAAGTGGGTGCAGCCACTAAGGCAGTAAACAAATTTTGTCCTATTTTCCCTTATTAAATGACTACAGAAAGAAAACCAAGCTTTTTGCACCTTTTGAAAACTAAACTAAGAAAAACCAACCAAAACAACTAAGTTCTAGTAAATAAACATAAGCACTGCCTTATAAACCTCTGCCTCTTGTCTGATATTTTGCCATTTTGGGTTTAAAAAGTCTTAATTTCATTCTGATGTACTTCAACAAGAATTTGTTGCAAGGCTGCAGTGTGCAGACAGTGCCCCAAGAAGGGTGACCTTGCTTTAGTCAACGAAGCCAAAGATCATTTATCACAGTTAACCTACAAATCTGTCTTGCTGGGGCCTCGGGTCCATCAACCACGTGGAAGCAGCTACTTGTCCTGTCCTCCCACAGCTCCCTAAAACATCAGATGGGTCTGATCTTTTCTATTATTGTATACCTCTCAGCTAATAAAATATATTTTTATGGATATGGAACGAACAGGAGTACTTTGTATTTATTTATACAGCTCATTAAAGGTGAAGAGAGATTTGGAGGCAGAGAGAATGCCTCAAGCCCAGAAAGCTCAGGAAGACAGACCCCAAGCATATGCATGTATTTAACTATGTATATGAGCTGCCTTTTTGAACCCAGCAAGACTAAGCAATTACATACAAGTAAGCATCCTGGTTGTTCTGCAACTATACTCCTAAGCTAAGACATGACAAGGAAATTATGCAGAACTAGTAAACACTGAGAGGAGGAGACCAAGATAATTATAATGAGAGCATATGGGCAATATATTGAAAACTATACAGTCAAAAATTCTATATTATGTATTATTACACCCATACATTTAGACCGACTTTCATGTTACAGAACTAGTTGCAGCTCCCTGACTGTCAGGTACTCGGTTCAGGTGATGTTAGAGAAACACATAGGATGGGATGTCACATTTGCACCGCTGCTTCTCCAGATTTACTGTCCTGGTTTAGCACACCACTGTTTCTCTTTACACTAATAGAGACAGGTACTTTCTAAAGAGAACATTAGGTCGTCTTCCAGCTGGCAGACTGAAAATCCAGTCCCTGATACCAACAGCACTAATACTTGTTAAGAGATAAATGTGCTAGTGCCAATTTGTCAAAAGAAGTCTGAATTTTGACTTTGAACTTGAACAGGGGGAAAAAAGTGCATTCAAGGGTTTCTTAGGCACAGAGACCATGGTAGAAGGAGAAAACAATGATCTCCTTCTAGTATGTAATCTGGAAAAAAAGTAACACGATTTTGCAGTGATTTTTTTTTTAAAAGTGAAACATTACTTATCCACATGTACCTGTATTAAAGTCTTTTTAAAAAGTTGTTCAGATTTAACACAACAGTCTATGCCCTTTTAACTATAAACTGGAGGCAAATGACCAAATCACAAACTCTGTACATTTTAACTATCAATTACAGAAATATGTCAATTTTAAGCGATTGTACACACATATGAGTGAGGATGCAGTGCTATCTGACACTAAGAAATCAGTTTGCAGTAGGGAAGAACTCAATCCTGAACTATTTTTTGCAAATCCTAACCTGTTAAAGTAACATGAAAGAGAGACAGCTAAGTAGGGAGTGACTGCTATTTAGGCATAAATCAGCACAGGTGATTTAAGAACTAAAATCAAAATTATCACCTATAACAGTGACCATTAAAGGTCAGATTTCCCAAAGACCCAGCTGTTACTAAAAATTGACTGCCAGCAGAACTCCAGCCACTTCTAGTGACCCAAAATAAGCAGCTGGATTTTTGGATTTTCAAAAGATTTTGCACACATGGAACTGTGGAATCCATGGAGCTCTGCGACATGTGTGCTGCCACCAAAGCAGGATGGACAGGTAAATAAACATGTGGGTCCCATTGCAGGGTCCTAAATGGATATTAAGCTTTGGTGAAAGTAGGCATTTGACGAAAACAAGGACTAGTGTTATCAGCTTCCAAACTGAGAACAAGAAGCCTGGAGAAAAGTACCATAAATAATTTGTGAATGGACTATCTGGGCAAAAACCCCTCTGATTCTTCCCAGAAAGGAAGAAGCAGTTATGTCTGCTTGAATTATCTAGGGGACAGGAGAACACCTAAATATGAGAAAGAGATCACTGACTTAAGAGTAGGGAATAGGAGCAAACACACAGCTGTGTGAAGTAAGAGAGAAAGAGATGTAATTATGGAGGATTCTGAAAAAGATAAGAGGAAGCTCAAGAACAATAGAGTGAAACAGTGTGGGGAGGAGAGCTAAGCAATACACAAAAAAAAATAAACTGAATTTACTGGTTGGTTTTGATATGATCTGAAGAAGGCCGCTGGTCATGAGAGAACATGAGAAGTATATACAATAATCAAGATCAGAGGTGGTTGGGGAAAGAAAAAGAGTCTCTTGGAAAAGCTGGAAAGGCAAAAAAAAGTAAAGCATATATAGAAGTCTCAGTGCATTGGACAGGAAAGGAAAGACAAAAATCATCCCTACAGTTTCTGGCCTAGGTGACTAAGCATGCTAGCATTACAGTGAGGAGAAACTTCACTGGGAATATGCTCAAGTGAGCATAGGGCAGGGAATAGAAAGAATCTCTCTGCTGAAGCTTATATTGCTGAATTAAGCAGGGCTAGAGAGAGAGCTTGACCGCTCAGCTACTGAGCATTCACACTGCCCCCCTGTTTTACTTGGCCCACGCCAACTAGCACTCTCCAAAACCACTTCTCAACACAGTTCACAGAACAACCCATGCCAGGGACCATTCCCAAAAGGCAGCATGTACCAGGCTCCTACCAACAGGATGAGAAATAGACTACCTTCAGTCTTACTCTAGAAAACACAACTCCCATGGCCTACAATAGAGGTCTTATGCTGTAAATTTAGAATTAAGAAACTAACACCAAACACACCCAAAATAATAATTGCACCTGCAGCTGCATGGGGATGACATAAAGCCCACAGGAGATGCATGCTCAAGTGTCACTTAGCAGAGCTGCAGCTAAGGGCTGCCACATGGCCTCAGGGCCAGAAGACTGTCCCAGGCTCTCCTTTAGTTAGCAGCATAGATGTAGGCTGTAGCTGACAGAAAAATTCTATTCACCAAACACTGTCTGTCAACATCTCAGGGAAGATTCATGCCCTCATGGTTGCAGAATAAAGCTTGACTCAAGGGCACTTTAAGGATCAAATATGAAAGAAATAAAACTAGAATAGAATACTATTACAAAAGTCATGATGCTGAAGGAAGGGCAATAATAATCTGGAACATGATTTTTTATGTCAGAGTGGTGAAATTGGATTGAGGCACACTAACAGTATGCAGAAGTAAGCAGAGCTTTAAGACTGCTATAGAATCTAACCGAAGTAGGTAATGCAAAAATAATGGCCCATTCTTAACTTGCAATAGTGACAGAGAGAAAAGCATAAATTTCATCTATTTTCACAAGATTTTATTGGATTTTGTAAGCTTGGGTCCAAACGATAGCAGTATTTTAAAAGTATTCTGGATTCCTAAACAATAGGAACAAAAAAGCAAACAATACCTTCATGAGAATGTGAAAGAAATAATTCTTTTTTCACTTAAATTCTTTGCAGTAAGATTCTCAGTTTATAAATTCAACATGAAAAGTTAGAGCTTTTATTCATTTGTATTTCCAGCTTCCTATTGCAGATGTGATCATAAACCAAACACAGCTGGCATCTTTGTTATTTTATTCACTGAAGGATTTAGCTGGACAAACATCACAAAGATGATGGCTGCTTTCATTGAATTTATGATCAAATATGCTCCAGCATAAGATCAACTCTGTTACATCAATTATTATGAGATGTGAATAATTTAACAGAAAGTTGTCTATTTGTAAATCAGATCTTACAGATATAAATTCAGCTGAGGCAGCAGAGAGTGGATATACACTGTATTATACATTAGAGTATTTAAAAGGATGCCCTTTTCTTGAGAATCACAGTTAGGGATAAATATTCTCATTTACATTTTGGTATCCAGCTGCTAATTCAGACAAAAACATTTTAATTTTTTTATTAAATTTATCAGAGAACATAACTGTTTTAGTGATGTCTTTCAGAATTACAGAATAAATTTATTTCCTATGAAGGCTTAGTTAAGAACAATATGCAAACTACCATCACCATCATTGTTTTGTTTTGTTTTGTTTTGTTTGGGTTTCTTAACATAGGTTTTCACTGGAGTCTGTTGTTCAGCATAATACCAAGAGAGTTATAATAATTTTAATGCAGAATGTGTGCCTTAGGATACGGGATTGACTCAATGCCTAAAAGAAAAAGGTCAGTTCCCTTTGGAACCACTTGCCTCTTTGCCCTCCAGCAATGACAGGTGCACCAGCCCTATGCCGAGGCTCACTATTCACAGTGTGTTGCTGAAGATACATAATGTAACCTCTCCATTTTAATGCATCAGCAAGGATTACTGTCTGCTATCTTCCCTTTTTGACACTCAGGTCAAACAGACACTGAACATATATACATGATGATCAGCCTGCAGCCATTTCACATTCTCAAACAATAGCTTCAAACCTTAAAAGGCAGGTTATTTACAGAAATCACTAAATTTCACTATGAAAATTGTTTGGCTAGCAAATTGCTTGAAGCTTTGAAACAAATCACTGTTTTCATGAGTCTCCTAAAATGCCATGTGTCTGTGTATCACCAATAAAAAAAAAAAAAAAAAATAAGAAAAATTCTTGCTTCTCTATCCTGTATGGTAGGAAAGAAGTCAGAAATCTGAAGGCAGATACATGAAGTGCCACAGTCAGAAATGCAGGAAAGGAAGCAAATATGATTTTCTTGCCAAAGTTGTAATGAATTTTGGAAGACAACCACAGGACAGTCTCATGAATGGCAACCTGTAAATCCTTATAATTGCCAGCCTACCTCAAAAAAGTAGGTGTTAAGAATTATGCTCAAACCCCCACATCAAATCATCATAAAAGTCAGTAAAATAAATGTTTATCTGTGGTAAAGATACTTTGTGATGTTTGTACCACTGCAGAAACCTTAACTATTGTCTGTAGGTCTTTGGCGGGCAACAGAGCCAAACAGCATCGGTTTTGATATCTGTAGAGATGACAAAACTCACTAGAGTAATGATATTATTACATTTATTTCCTGTCTGCACCATCTCTCCAAATTCTATACATTTCTGAGACTCTAAGATGAGAATCGAAGGAACTGTGAAGGAAAAAATATCTGTAATACATGAAAAAAAACAGTGGATAATATCAAGCCACTTATGCCAACAGCAGTTGCTTAGCACTAAGCAGTTTTGAATGCCAGCCCAATTCTTCAGGCGCCTATCATTTTGGCTTCATTTTGGAAGAATCTTGTCTTTAATGGCTACATACAAATAATCAGAGTCACAGCAGTAAGGTCTACTTCACTTACATTACTGCCTTCACAATATGTCTTCAATTCCTCAGGCAAATATTTTTAAAACACATCCCAGAGACTCAATTTTGTCAGCAACATCATTATCTGGAGAAGAAAGATTTCAGCAGAGAGGCCAACTGCAGCAAGAGGGCAGAATTAGGAATGTGAGGATATAATGATGCCTGGTGCCTCTGATCAGAAAGTATTAGACTTCAAACCAAGAAATGAACCCAGACACTATGGCAACATATGAGTAACAGACTACCAAAACATAATTCTGAGAAATTAATAAAACATTGGCATGTAGAAATGCGTAAGAAGAAAGAACAACTGGAAACATCTGAAAAGAGTCGATCAGTAAGTACTCAAGAACATTAATGAAGAACATACTTCGAAAAAAAAATCATACCTGGAAACACCAAATAAACATGTCTATCTGATATACGTCTCAATATCTTATGGAATTCTTAAGAAATTAGTGAGGATAGCAAACAAATGTAAGGCACCTTTTAAAAGTCTTTGCAGGGAATCTCTGCAAGGAGAGTTAGTTTTCTTTCCTCATCTCTGTTTAGAGGGTTATTACTGTAGATAAGTGACTGTAATGTTAGATGATTCTGCCCTGCATTCTAAGGTATTGTATTAGACTTAAAAAACATATATACACATAATTCCTTTCTGGTTTTTTAAATAAGGAAGAGAATCTTGGCAAATATTTGCTGGATGCTGACACACAATATAGACCATAGAAACAAAACATAGACAATATGGAAGCAAAACCATTTTTAGGAAAAACTAAGATGAAATGGCAATCAAAAGAAAGAAAATGTGACTAATGAATAACACATCAGATAAATCGATTATTTAAAAAAATGGACTTAATCTTTGGTGGGATAAAGCAACAGGAGATAATGTTTGATGTAATTTCTCTAAGAAATCTTGCTCTGTAGACAAACTCCAAAGAGCTGAGGTATGATACACTATCTCACGGACTGAAAACTGGCTGACAGACCATAAGGATGAGTGGCAATGTACTGAGTTGAAGGGAAGTGTCCAGCTGTGTGCCAGAGGGATTAGCGTTAGTCACAGTTTTATTTAACATCTTTATTAATGACCTGGACCAAGGGATACACTGCATACTGGATCAATTCTTAGATGAAATTAAATTATGGAAACACCGCATAAGACAAAGAAATTAGTGCAAAGAAGCTAAAAGAAGTGGTATATGTGGGAAAAGAAATCTACAAATAAGATAGAGCATACAGAACTACAGACCATTACTACCAGGGAAGAATAACCCAAAATATGGAGAGGTTTGGAGATAGTAATGCCAACAAATGCTAGTCCAATGCCAGGAACTGAATTAAATGATGCAGAAGACAACAAAGAACACCCGTGTACACTACGGTTGTTCTTTCACAGC
The DNA here is from genome assembly GCA_024733675.1 of Psilopsiagon aymara. Taxonomy (NCBI): domain Eukaryota; kingdom Metazoa; phylum Chordata; class Aves; order Psittaciformes; family Psittacidae; genus Psilopsiagon; species Psilopsiagon aymara. Next base: position 13,318 of record JANRGW010014487.1, on the reverse strand, counting down.
TGTCACAGATGAGCAAGGTACAGGATGGTAACAATCTAATTTTACTAATGAAACATAGAGTTATTAGGCTACTGTGGTTCATATTAGGAGGTTTATTACTACTTTCAACTGGGCCAAGAGGATGTAACATAATGCCTAAAACTTAGCATCACAAAAAGGGGGGTGGGGGGAGGAGAAGGAGGAGAAATTTGGAATAAAACAAAAATAAATTGAATGTTAGGATAAATATTCTATCAATGAGAACTCTTAGGAATACTCTCCCACCCCCCAAAGTTTTAAAAGGTATAACATCTGAGCAATTTGCAGTCGTTCCAATCTGAAACATTCAAATACAAATTGTAGAGAATTTTTCAACTTGGCAAATGGATGAACAAAGGAAATCCAGAGATCTTTCCCAGTCAACGGCTTTAATCGGCATCACAGAATTCATTACCACGGGGCTGACACAACCTGCAGTGCATTTCAGCTTAGTACTAACCGCTCCTGGGCTGAGAAGGGTGCCTTTTGCACGGCTGCGGCTGAGCCCCCTGTACGGAGCCAGAATCGGTACTTAGCGGGTGCAATGTGCACGAAAAAGCACTGAAGTGCAAACAAGCATCTTCCACCACCCTGAAATCAATGTAACAAACCCCATTAAGCACTGAAATAAACAAACAAGCAGCGCTACGAAAACATTTCCAACCAAACCCCTCGGCCCCCGCGGGTGCCTCTCCCCGCCCTGCTCTGAGGGCCCTCTGAGCCAGCTCGAGCGCTCCCCCCCGCGCTGCCGCCCTATGGCTGCCGCGCTCCCGCGTCCCCTCACGGCCCGCGACTCCCGCACCAGAGGGGGAGGTACCGGAGCCTCTGGTACCGCAGAACAGATCGGATGCTGGGGAAGCTGCGGGGTTGTGTGTGCGTAATAAATTTGTGTCCTGATCCTGGTAAATGGCTTCTTGTTTGTGCTGCAGGTTGCGGAAGCTCTGTCGTGATGGGATTCCTAAGCTCCCTCAGGCAAAAGGTAATGATTGGTAAAAGAGTATTTATGTGAAATATGAAACAAAACGGGAAATTAAAATGTTTTGTTTGTTTGCTCTTTACAGGACAGCAATATCACTGCAAATCATAAGTCAGAGGCAGGTTCATGTGCCTCTAAACCACAAATGTGCAAAATCCTTTCGTGTCCGGTTTCCACCCATGCTCCCCCCCAGCAGGATTCCTGGTCACTCCTTACGTGCAGCCTCAACATACTTGAACTGCACGCTGTCGTACACATGTAATCCACCTTTTGCACAGGTATAGCTTTAAATTCTCCTTGCTTAGTTGTACCCGTCAGAAAGGTTTTAGCAATGACAACACTAAAGCTTTTTGTTCCTGCTGAGCTTGAAAGCTTGAATATTCTTTCTGTGGCACTACAAGCCACGTTTCAATGAGAAATCCTGGTGAAGAGACAGAAGGTGAAGGGGATAAAAGTGACAATTAGAAAAGAGTTTTGTCTTTCATCAAAACCCCAGTAAGGTAAAGATTTCCTTTAAAAAAGCCCCAAACAACAGAACCCCAAACCAAAAATCCTTCCCAAGACTCAGCCCCCAACAGTGCCACAGTTTGTGTCATTCTTGAAATGAAATACAGATCCCAAATACACGGACTTGTCTCTGTTCATTCAAATTGCTTTCTTCAGGAAGTTTTCACTGAATAACAGTCCCAAAATAGGCCAGTCCATCCTGGAATGCAACTTTTAAACACCCTGGCCTCAGGAGGGGAGTTCTCAAGTACAGAGGCTATCTTGTTAAAGGAAGAAATCCCCAGCAGTGGGACTAGCTGTGAGAATAAAGTGTTATTTATATAATAAATACTGCCATGTTGGGGAATTACGAAGCAGTAGTTCTATTTATGCAGAGAAGAATTTGTTTTCAACTTCACCTTTTCTTTCCAACCTAATTTCTCACAATACAACCCATTATGACAGAAGGATCTGAAAAAGCTTTTTATATCCTACCAAATATACACAAGGATAATTAGTTCTCTTTTGTTATTCTTCTGTAAGGGTTTATTATTGTGGAGAAGCTTTTACAAATTGAAAGAGGTTGCATTGCATTCTGAAGACAGAGCTGTTCTTGGTTTTTATTGTGTAGAGATAATTGAACAGAAAAGTTCAGGAAGAAAGGTTAAAATATAATTCATTATGGATTCTATAGGATGATCAGATTACCACATCTTAATTCTTTTTAGACCAGTATTTTATAATCACATTCCACAATATGTTAGGTCATGCAGTGTAGGGGAAGCTTCACACTACACAGAAGCAAATGTCAATGCAAGTTTTGTTTCCTAACATTATACACATTTTTACAAAATTTATAAATCACATGTTATCTAGCAAATATTCTCTTTCTAATCTTTAGGTAGTTTGACAACCAGTGAAGAAACCCAGTATTAAAGTCTCCAAAGAGCTTAATGCACTATAAATGATACATACATTATTTCCCAAAAGTACATTTCCCAAAAGTAGTCTCTGTTATTGTGACCAATTCTATTTTAAGAATTTTAGGGATCTGACTTATTACATAACGAGCCTCCTGGGTTTCACTTTGCCATTGCTGTTACATTTCACACTTTTTAGCCAATTTCCAGTTAGACTGGGAATTAAAGAGCCACTGGCTTGTGTCCATCATTGTTCCATTGTCTGGCTCTGCCTTTAAAATTCACATCTTGTGGAAGCTAGTGTAGTCAATCAGGTGCAATTATTTTGCCTCCAATATTCCATCTGTGGCTTTTTGGGAGGCTTGATGTTGCAGTTTTTTGCCTCTGTTCCTTCTGCCCTGACAGACATGAAGCTGGCTCTGTAGATGTTGTAAGAGTGTAATTCTCCCTTCTACTAACCTCTCCTTACATAAACTGAGTCTCTTTGCAGACTGCTAAACCCATATTCTCACTTTTCCATGCCAGGACCTCAAAACATATATACGAACAAGATAAAGGGCCAGACAGTACCTGAAAGATGGAACAGTAGATAGGAAAGCTTTATTGTGCTTATAAAATTAAAGGCGTTCTCTTCCAGTTTGGGAGCACAAAGTTCAATGTTGTGCTCTGTTTGAAAGTTTCTATGGCAGTTTCTGTGTGAAAAATTCCATAGTTCTTTTTTTTTTTGGTATCTCAATATTCCCCCTTATAAAATGCAGTAACAGGGCTTCATGTCAGAGGAGCTTAAGCACACACATAAATCTTTCCAAGACCACAAACACTGGTTTTTAAGCTGCATCTTTCAAAGGTACTATAATGTCGAGAGGAAGTAACTCTGCATCAAAACCAATACATAAGTAAAAACAAAAGGCCTTATGTCTTAGGTCTCATGTTTAGCCCAACTACATTTAAAACAATTCCTCTTCAAATGGGACATTTTTGTGACATCAACAGTCTTCAACAGATTAAATTGGGAAGTTTAAAAGGATTTATTTTTTTTTTTTAAGATCAGAGATTACTGCTTTTTGAAACATGCTAACAAAGAAAGAAAAAATGTAGAATGAATCACTCTGTCTATGTATTAAGTTTTACAGCTGAATTATAAACCCTTGGGAATCTGATGTCTGTAACAGAAATGTTTATATATCCTTAACTACAGCTGTGCAAGCAACAGCACTCTAATAGAGCACACAAATAAAGATTTACACTAGAAAAAGAGAAAATCCTTTACAATTTGAATGCAAATGATACATGATTTTGAGGCACTGAATATTTTCTATTGTAGTAGAACTGCAACATGAAGCACTGAACTCTGCATTGTCATTGCTTTCACTCTTTGAATCCCTTCATTTATGCTGAGAAATTGTAAATCCTTCATTACGCATGGAGCATTGAAACCATATAAATATTTTTGAAGAGGTTTCCCAGATATTAAAAAGCTCAGGACTTATTTGAGTCAGCCTGTGATGTGATCATAATTTGTGTCAATTATGAAATCTCAAAGATTGAGAGTTTGTTTTAAGCAAAATTGGGTTTTGGTTTGTTTTTTTGTTTTGTTTGGTTTGGGGGAGGTGTTAGTTTTTGTTGGTGTGGGGTTTTTTTGTTTGTTTCTTTTTTGTTTTTTTTTTGTTTGTTGGTTTGTTTTTTTATTTTATGAAAACAACTTTCATGCAATGTCCATGAAAGAAATAAATGAAAGCAACTTTTAAAATTCAAATTATTATTGTACTTATTCATGCAGAGGAGATAGTGCTGGGTCTAACTGCTGTTAAAATACAGAGAAATGTTCAGTCCAAGCCTACAGAATGGATGGAACAGAGTGTCAGAATCTATTCACATCACTTACGAAAATATATGCCCCCGAGCAGACACACTAACATCCATATTAGTTTCCTTGTCCCTCTTTCCCAATTCAAACCTAACTGCCTATGTTGCAATATAACTGCTTCATCCAAGCTTTTGGATTTCATTAACTTCTTTCAAAGAAAAAATGAACTTGCAAGTTTGTTCATTGTTCAAGGACAGAATATAGAAAATTCTAGTGACTGACTTTTAAAAATGAAAGGTATGACTTTCAGGGAATTACATTATTCCAAGCAGTAAGACTGAAGTAGAGGCAAACATTGCAAGATGCCTGCAAGGATCACAAGAATTGGCAAAATTCACAAAAGCCAACTATAAGTGACATTGATCTTCCCGCTCATCCCTCTGAAGTAAACTGGAGATGGAATCCTCCATAAAAGCCACCAAATTAGGCTTCCAGTCTGAATAAAAAAACCCAGAAACTTTCTTTCCTCTGGAGTGCTGAAATCCAATTAATTCAGATAGGTGACACTTAACCTTTGTGACGGTGGGCACTGGCTGCGGTGCCAGCTTTTTTGTGTCCAATTGCAGGAATCAGAAAGTTACTTGTAACCATGGAGGAGCCAGCAGTAATGCAGAGGGAGCTACAGAGTAATGAAGAACACCTATGAAGGACACTTGGTGCTGCAGACCATACAGGTTCTGACTCAAAGGAATGTTTTCGGTATCACATCCAACAACTAACACCTAATTTTAGCTATGGTCATATTACATTAAGAGACTTCTCTTCCCTCAGTTAACCACAATTTCAGATGTTGTTGGGTTTGTTTGTTTGTTTTAAAATGAAAAATGCCTTTGTGCTTCAGTCCAAAACATTGGACCAAATTGGTTTGGGAAAGAGGAAATGGAGAAAAAATAATAGAATAGAAAAGTAAATACAAACCTCATCACATTTTAGGAAAGTGACCATACTACGAATTCTACAGCTGTAGACACACTCCATTGCTAATAAACTAGGACACTGAAAAAAGATTTGGACTTCTACCCTATCAGTAACTGTTTTTCCTTATAATGAACACATTCCTTCACCAAAACATTTAATATTTTCAACTTCAGTGGTGAATTTGGAAGAGGAGATACTTCAGACTCCTGCTGTCTGTTGAACTGCCTGGAAAACTACCAACCAGACAGCCAGTTGCTACCAACAATAAAATTCGGAATGAGTATCGGAAAGAACAGCAATTCTGGTGCAGCAAAGGCTTAGCCTGATTGCAAAATATTTCAGTGAAAAGAGAGTGGTGAAAAACTCTAAGTTTTTCTAGCAGGATAAGTTGTTGACATAGCTGCTACCCTGCTCATCCAACTCAAACTGTGTATGCTTTCTTCCAAATGTAAGAGATATTAATCTCTCAATGCAGTGCTGCCCAAATATCCTGTCTACAAAGATTCTTCATCTGCTGAGGTATCTTCTACTAAACTTTACAGAGATGATTGATTAGGCATTCCTGATTTATTAGGCAACCTTTCTGGTTTTTGAGCACAATTCCTTTATATCAGTGTCCATCTCATGTAAAAACTCAGGAAACATTAAAGGGAAAAAAAAAAAAACCCCAATAGAAAAAGGTACATTGATTTTTTTCAGTTGTGATGATTAAAATATAACTGGTATATAACTGGAATGGTTATCAGCTCACAGCAATGACCAGATGGACCTGGCAACAGGGGATGATTATGTGGAAACAACACTCAAAAACTGATTAGAAACATATTATTTAAAGGTCTCTTTACTGTTACAGATGAACGGGAAAAACAAAATTCAAAACTGATGGCCCAAGGCACTAACACTGCATCTCTCAGTGAGCTCAATACACTTGCCAGCTGACATCTCCAAGATGAAAATACGATGCTATACAGTTTCACAATATTTACAAGTAATTGGCAATTCAAAAATACTCAAAACTGGCAGAAGCAGGAAAGAATAATACTTCAGTAATTCCATATTTGTACTGTAATTAAAAAGGATAGAGACATTTTAAGTCAACTATGATAACTTCAGTTTGGCATGAATCATATCCTGGAAGAGTCAACATAATAATGAAAGAAAAAACAACTTACTTATTCCATGCTTGTCTAAGGTTTTTAGGGCTGTAATGTGTAAACCGTTCTGCAAGAAAAAGAAGAGGCACAATAAATTATTTACCCTAAAACCAAGATTTTTTTTTCCCAAAATATACTTACTTATTGTCAATTTTCATCATCTCATCATTTCTATGTAACTACAGCAGCTCAAGTCCCAAGACAGGGAAAGCAACTAGCACAGGAGCAACTGGCATACAAACAGGGAGAAAAAAACATCGAAAGTCCAAAAAGACCCCCATGTCTTTAAAACAAACAAACCGAACCAAACCTTCATGCTCTAAAGCTCATTAACTTGTGGCATCACCAGAAATGGAAATTTTTACAATTATTTCTAGTTGACTGCTAGGGAAAAACAAGAAGCCTGAAATCTAGTATGTTTTTTCATTTTTCACAAATAAAATTAACTCTCTGACCTCACTGCCATGTTTTTATGCTTCTCAGGAGCTGTAAGAGTAAGACAGCCATGCAAAATATAATGGCTACATAAAAGTCCATTTTCTAAAGAACACTTACAAATAATGCGCAGAACTAACAAATATGAGACTTATTTACTCAAAAAATTATTTCTGAAGTTCAGATATAAGTACTTCCCCCCTCATATCCAAGATGTTTGCTCTGCAGCAGGACTCTAGTTGGCAGAGGAAGATGCTATGAAAGCTGTTGTGGAAGTGAAGACCCAGTACTCTGTCAGCCCTTTGAACAGGACCTAAGTGCCTCTCAGGAAGAAACAAATGCAAAACAGCTGGAGAATGTAATAACATTTTCCGTGAAGCCTCACTGGGCTGAAATCCTAACATGTAGACTAGTACTCACCCTGTTCAGTTACCTTAGTGTTATAGCATTAGTTGCTGTGAAGAAGTCCTCAACTTACAAAATACTCCATAAAATCTCAAGATTTAATTTTGATTCCTTTCCACGCATGAGCATGACATTTAATAGGCACACAGTACACTTACAACAGTACTTTATATACATATATGGACACACATGCATCTTACTGTGCAAAACAACTGCAGATGTAATGGGTGGAGTTGTATTGAAATTCCTGTATTTATATACTTTGCTTATATCAGTTCTACAGTTGTCATATATACTTCATACATAGTCACTTCTAAAGATGCCAGAACTATGGCACACACAAAATTCTAGCATTAACATGGATGATTTTGTTTCTCATACTTGGTGGGTTTTTATTATTTTTTTTTTTTTTTACTTTAACTGGAAAGATGTATGCAGAAACTTCAGCTTTCATTGACTTCTTTATTGGAAGTTTTCATTACCCAGCAGACCTGCAAACTCTGAGGGCCACTTCACACCTACAAACCCTGTTGCTTTAACCAGACTGATGCTGTTAAAGCAATGAAATCACTCCCTCTTAGATATGTTTGACAAGTGTTCCGGAAACTGGAAGCTACGTGACTATAATGAGTTTTAGCACTGATCTAAATTATAACTATCACTTATGCAATATTGTATGTAAGTTAAGTAACTTTCTTAGCAAAAAACAACAAATGCTAACTACATGGTCATACTCTTAAAGGCTTTTAGATGTAGATGAATGCATGAAACAAAAGCTTAAAAAGGTTTTTTGTGGTTTTAGGATTTATTTTTTGTTTGGGTTTGGGTTTTTGGCATTACCAAAAAAACATTTCTGTATTTGACTACTGTAGATGATCATTAAAATAGCGCCCAGCTGACTCCTCTGTCAGAATAAAGAAGTTTATCTAAGAAAAGGGATGACTCTCTGCAACTCAAAGATGTGCAATCATTACACAGTTCTACACAAAGTTATTAGGCTCAATTTTTATGAACTGTGCCACACAGCATTATAAATTTTAATTTATTGTTAGGATTAGGATATTGTAAGACATAAATTATAGTCAATGTGGTACATTTTACTAACAGAAAATCTATTGCTCTGTAAATACATCATTCCAAATGAAATATTTTTATTGCTAATTTATGCATATTTCTTAACATATTTGAACCCATTTCTGATATGTCTTATTGTAAGTATGTACAAGTGATGAGATACACTTACAATTTTCTGTGTGCAAATATTACAACAAAATAACTTATCATCATACTTGAGGCATTCAGATTAAAACTATAGGAAGTGCCAATTTCTTTATATCTCTATTATGCAATGCATGAAATGCATCTGCTACAGATGTGCCAATGCCCTGAGGCAGGTCTTTAAATAAAATGGGTGAAGTAGTCAGGATCATTATTAGATGGAGCCATGGATCAGTACTAGTAACACGGCACTGGAGTCAGTGCTTGTGATTATGTTTTAATACCCAACAGCACAAAGAAAATTTCTGTACTGAAGTACATGTTCTGTAGTAAGTAGCTCAAGCATCATATTGGCATTGAGAGTAAAGCCCAAACTTACAATGGAGAATAAAATTACAATTCAAATTGTACCTGTTGTTTACTAATTCATCTTCTGCTCTCCAGAGGAAAAGCCTGAGCTGCGGTAAGGTTAATAGGCAAGTGGCACTGGCCTGAGCTCACCCTTGAATTTCAAATTCCATTTTAATGCACAAATGTGCATTAGACACATATATGCAAGCAGATACTTACCTACATGAACTGTAATAAAATAAATACTTTCTATACTTTATAAGTAAGTAGTTTAACACTATCCATTCATTTATGGCAAAGGCTGAAAAATAAGACGCAGATAGACAGTGCTGCATAACAAGTCTGAGATACTCATGGGAGATCAGCCAGTAAAGTACAGATTTGTACATTAATCTATTTTGGTGCAGAAAAATACTGGGTGCAAAGAGAACTGAACTGACTTGAAGCGTTGCTGAAAAGCTGTCTAGACCTGGGGAAAGACAGATTTTGATTTTATCTGCCATTCTGCAATATGTTTTGGTCAGATACTGAGCTGGATCAAACTGGCACAGCAATACAGACTTCAGCAGAGCTACATTCACTTAAAACAGATGAGAATTACAATATACAACGTATTTTCTTGACTGGGCGGTGAGAGTTTTAGGCTATTTTCACTGTGGGAGGAAAAAAAAAGGAGTCAACCACTTGGCCAAACTGCCTTAAGGCTTTCATGTCAGAAGATCTGTTTCAGTTCTGCAAGAAACAAGAACTATTGCTGTGCCAGAGGAGTCTTTAGTGAAAAAGTGATATACTGGAACCAGTTTTGTAAATGCTGTTACAGGGGACATACATAAGCAAACCAAACAAACTTCTCAAAGGGATCTTCCTACTTTATTGTCCACTGCTCTGTGCTAAACCTGCATTAAATAAGTACCTTACACACCGTATTTATCAGTCATAGAGAGAGAAAATTAGGGGGATAACATGATAGGGTGAAACCCTGTCTATGGAAAGGCAAATGTTAGTCCCAAGTCCTTTATTTCAAACTCCATTTATATGCTGTGTGACTGCAGACCATGCTTCACCTATTGGTATCAACTCTTTCCCCTCTACTCCACGCAGATTAGAGGCTCTTTATTTTCTTATTAAAAATAAATAAAAAAATGACATCAATAAAATACAGCTCATATATTTCTACACAATTCTGTGGCCATATCTCCAACCAGAGTCTTGTTAACTCTCTTGGACAGTGCAACTAGATGGGACTACTGTAGTAATTAAGCCCAGCCTCATGTACATGCCAGTTCTTAGTACTTTCCTGAATTTATCCTTTAGAGAACAAAAAAGAGAGTAACAAAACCAGCTGCTTTTGATTTCAGAGTTGCCAGAACAGAGAAGCTGTAATAATCTTGTTCTTCAGCTTCTCCATCACAATGCAGGGGTTTTTTAAGTCCTGAATCGTGAAACCACAACATTACATACCTAGAACATCAATCTTACAGTCACAACACAGGCAAAAAAGAGATATCATAACTTCACAATTTTTATCTGAGGATCTCCTAAATGTGTCCAATTAATAACTGTAATTCAGTCCTATAATTACATCCTCAGGTTTACTTCTGAGTTACATGTCAGAGTGAATGACTCACACACACCTGTAATGAATGCCTCTGTCCTTTACTACTAGATGCATTTAATATAACAAATCTAAAGCTATACGTATCTGACTGGGATCAACTGCATGAAATTACATTTTATAATACTTCCAACATATAGGTTTGGTGTTTGTTTTTCAGATGCTCCCATTGATCCAGTCATAAAAAATAGTAACATCAGTCAGTGGATCTTGACTGCATGCAAGATCCTGGGAATACTGCAGAATTACCATAAATGTACTCTCCAAAAGAAACCTTTGCCTGACATACACTATGAAAGGCAGCAGTCCAGGACATTCAAAAAGAAACCCCATGTAGTGTAAACTTACTACCCCTCCATCAGAACTGAAGGGCAAACAGGTACATGTGAGAATTTCATGCAGACGCTCACATAATCACCCACTCACACAACCATCCTCCAGCGCAAGTCACTCAAGAACACGAAGCACACCATCTTCCCGAGGCAGCTGCTCACTCCCATCAGCACTGAGATTAAAGAAGCCTGAAAAGCAGTATGTTTACAGATCAAGATTTGATCTCAGTTGTATTTGGAATTTTCATAGTTCAAATTGTATGCACACTAGAGTTCAAATCTTTTCAGGTTATCATTATTAAATGTGCTTATTTTGAATAAAAACCCTGCCAGACCAACACAGTAAGCCCATCTAAAATTTAAAGTAAAAAGTGTGATTTTAATTTCCTTTATGCAAATACTTAAATATTTGTACCTCTTTTGGGAACAAATTCAGGAAAGAACATCTGATCCTTTGCATTTTTATCCCAAATATACAGTCATCATCCTTACAAGCAACCATGTCTCACTGCTAAAGAGCCAGTTAAAGATCTGGCTTTTTATACTGGTGCTTATTTCACTCGCATAGTGATTTTTGCTTATGTGAAACAAAAAAAGAAATTTTTGGTTTGATTTAAATCCCACAATAAGAGTGTTTACCATTTGCTTCTTAGATGGCCAAGTTAGAGAAATCTTGATTAATTGAGTGGCATGTTCATAATCAAATGCTGTGTAAAAAGATTCCTAGACAAGATTTCATAAATAAGAGCAACTATAAAGTATTCCTATTCGCTACTGGAAAGAAGTACCAATTACAGTATCTTCCTGTAGCAAACCATGCACTCTTAAAACTTAGAAAGAGTATAGAAAAGGGGTAAGCTAATGCATTACATCCACATCTTCAGAAGCCCAGGCTCAGAGCTGAGATTCACTGTTCTGCTGGGCACCTCACACAACCCACACAGAGATGCTGGGTGATGGTTACACAAATGTTATACTGTCAGTAAATGGATTTGAGTTGCTCTTCGCTTCAGACCTTGCAGCACAGGTCAATGCTTCAATGCCTTGCGTGCCAATGAAGTTTTTAGGGCTGTATTCCACAAACAGTAGCATCAACAAAGCTGCTGGAATAACAACTGTAAAACGGAAGAAGAAGTGAGCAACCGTAGGGAAGACGGGGAGTAAATTTCTTGAGCTGGTTGATTAGACAAACCTGATGCATCGATAAAATTATGTTCTTAAAATAACTGTTCAAAACTATACCTGGCTTGAAGACTTAAGGGGGAAAAGAAACCTATGCCAGAAAGCTCATTCATTACACCCAGCTGTATTAAGGGGTCTTAGAAACAACCGTATTTCTATTTCTTACATAAAGTATTTCTATTCCCTTCTATTTCTCATTTCCTTCAGACAGCTGCTCTACAGCAACACTGTTATACATGCATACTCACTTGTGTGCCTGCGTATATACTTCCATGCTCTCCACTGCAAACATCATTATCTGCCTGATAAACATGCTCCATCTGACAGCCCTGCATCAAGGGCAGGTTCAAACAGAAGCGAATTTCAGTAGAACTCACTAGTGAGCTTATTAGCAGACCACTGAAGCAACCACTGGTCTGCTGTGAGAATTGAAAAAATAAGCACTTGCATTTTAAGTAACATAAAAGAAGACGAGAGGTTTTTCTCTTTTATCAGTCAGAAAAACACATGAACTGTTATACCTTTGCCACGTTTGCCTTGAAAGGACCTAGAATAGGCAAGAAAAGCTACATATGAAATTAGAAGCAGACTATATTTTGATTTTTTTAGCTCCTTTTTAGCACTATTGATAATCAGCTTCTAGCATAAACCAAAGAACTTAGAATGCAGTTTGACTTCAAGGCATTTTTTATGTTCTTAATCACAACATGACGGCTAATATGCATTCCTTGATTAATGTTTTTCTATTTAAAACCAAATGTGATTAGTTTAAATGCAAATATTTAAACATCACCATAATTAATATTTTGAAAAGTCTAATGCATTTATTTAAAAGGGTTTTCTTTACATTCAAATTTAAAGTCTAAAGCAACTAACACTGTATTGTGAGACGTAAGACTTATAAACTATTTTTATTAAAGATTCAATCTAAAACATATTTAAATTATGTTAGTAAAAGACAGAAAGGCAGGCAGCCGTCCTGACAAGCAAATTTTCAAGCTGTTTGCAGCACTAATGTTTAATTAGGGATTTTACTGGAGTTTTATCACAATAAATAATGAGTTATAAATAATGAGTTTTTTAGAATCATAGAATCATGGAATAGTTAGGGTTGGAAAAGACCTTCAGATCATCTTCACCTGCCATGGGCAGGTACAACTTGCACTAAACCATGTCACCAAAGGCTCTGTCCAACTTGGCCTTGAACACCTCCAGGGATGGAACATTCACAACTTCCCTGGGCAACCCATTCCAGTGCCTCATCACCCTTACAGTAAAAAACTTCCTCCTTATATCCAGTGTAAATTTCCCCTGTTTAAGTTTGAACCCATTACCCCTTGTCCTATTACTACAGTTCCTAATGCAGAGTCCCTCCCCAGCATCCCTATAGGCCCCCTTCAGATACTGGAAGGCTGCTATGAGGTCTCCACGCAGCCTTCTC
>JANRGW010014485.1:0-51932 GCA_024733675.1 Psilopsiagon aymara | reverse complement strand
GCTGGGTATATGTGGTGAGCTGTTGTATTCTTTTCCCTTGTATTTCTCTTGTCATTATTATTACTAGTAGTAGCAGTTATTAGTAGTAGCAGTACCTTAGTTATTAAACTGTTCTTATCTCAACCTGTGGGAGTTGCACTCTTTGGATTCTCCTTCCCATCCCTCCGGGAGCAGAGGGGAGAAAAAGGGGGAAGTGAGTGAACAAACTGCATGGCTGATTTATGGCTTAAACCACGACAAATGTGCACTACTTCTTTACTGTTTTTTCTTACATACTAGAGATCAGTTTTACTTCTCAAGGGGAAAGAAATGACTCTGTACTAAGCTGTATCTGAAATGTGATGAACTGGTTTGGTAGGGTTTGGGGTTTGTTTTTTTTTTGTAGCATAAACTGTGGTGTTTATAGGAGTATGTGCTGCATTTTTAGGTAACCAACAGATAGCAAGGTCTCTTGAGATTGTTACGTTCCGATTGCACTGCTATTTGAAGAAATGGTGTTTCTAGTTAGCGTTTACAGAGAGTTTGTACTTGAAATGTACTTTGATACAACCAGATAGTCTTCAAAGATGGTGTTTCATTTCTTTGAACATGTTGTCAATGGGACCCTGCAGTACAGCGTGTGGAGTCTTATCTGGACTTCGTAGGATGTTGGAAGTGACAGTATGTGTGGATTTGTTTGCTTGTGTGCTCCCCCAACTCTTGTCATTCCCTTCTTTTCCATATTCAGTATTACAGAGATGCATGAAGCATTGCAACTCTTCTTCTCAGAAAGCTGTTTTTATGATGCTTTAGAACATACAGTACATGAGTGATAGAAATTGAATGTGACTATCTGATCAAGTTACACTTTCCTTTGCCTGTGGGCATCTGTTAGCTTGTCTAGCTGTTACAGTTGGTTTGTTTAATGGTGTTAACAGTTTTGTCTTTTCTGTTTTGCATATATAGCTGGAAGGGCCATGTGTTCTGCAAATACAGAAAATACGTAATGTTGCTGCACCAAAGGATAATGAAGAATCTCAGGCTGCTCCCAGAATGTTACGTTTACAGATGACCGACGGACACACAAGCTGCACAGCTATAGAATACAGTAGCATGTCAAAAATAAGGTGAACGGCTTCGAAAAGAAAGTTTTACTTTGATGCTTGAATGTCCTTAAAATGACGAGTGTCCTTAGTAATATATGGTAAAATTGCTTGACGTAACAGGCTTCCTTCTTAATTCCTTATATAAAGGAGAACCTTAAATTCAGCGTGTGAAGGTGTGTATGAATGTACTTTACTGTTTGTCCTGACATAAAGGAAGAAAGTACTTAAAGTAAGAAAGGATTTTTGCAGCCATCTGCTGAGTCCAAGTTGACATGGCATACAGCATTTTGGATGTCTGCAAACATGAGCTAAATTCCCAGTTTTTAGTAGTAGCAGATCTTGCCTGACTTTGGTAGTAGGAGCGTCACAGGCCTGTCACACCTAAGTTAATGAAACTAGTGCTGCTTTACCACGGGCAAGACATCAACTTGGGTTGAATTAGTAAATATTTGTTCAGTTAAAAATGAAGGGCAAGAGAGCTAATTGCTGTTGAACTTGGGATTTTTTCTTTTTGTTTGGTTATGAAGATGCTGAAAATTATCTCCAGTATCTAGTCTCTGGAGTCATGGTGTGCTTTGCTTTTCACTTCAGTTTACTTTGATTCAAAGAAAAATCTTCTTCCTCTCTTTATCTGAAGCTGCAGCAGTTAAATACATATTTAATTTCTGAATATCATCTTTTACTGTTAAACTGCTCCTTCTAAGCAGGAGCCAGCTTGCAGTTTAGAGCAGTGCTGTCTTAAGAAGTGGAGCACTTGATGATATTTTAATTTTAGCTTGAGCAAGCAAAACTTTATAAATATCATATTCCAGGGTAAAGAGAACAGAAAAGGAAGGCAAACAGGCTCCTGTGTAAGTAGATTTCTAGATCACAAATACTTAAAATGCCAAGCAGAAGACACCATTTAAAAGCTTTTAGATAAAAGCTTAAAAATGCCAGAGAGCTCATCACTGTAGTAATGTCATGAGCTCTTCTTTTCAAGTCACATGGTATGAAAATTTAATTTGTGTTGCATGTGGTTGTTTCAGGTTTGAAGACGAGCTCTTAACCTAGAATAATATGCTGTTTCAGTGCATAATTCTGAATTCAGTACATAAAAATCACAGTTTTCCTAAAAATTAGGTTCTTAATTACTAGTGTTTCCCCTCCCACTCTTTGCATGTTATTTTTTTTTTTCTGTTTTTCTTTCTTGGCTGTTCTTTCCTATCTCATTTTCTTTTATCAGAATAATACCAAAACCCCAGTAATATTGGTGAGGTTAATGCCGCTAGTGCTGAAATCAACTTATTCCCCTGTGAACGTTCCTCTCCATGTGGTGTGGTCCTGTGATTGCATCTATAACTTTATCATATTATATAGAGCTTATTGTGTCTCATTTGAAAGGTTATAACTGTGTCCTGTTTCTCACAAGAAAAATCAGTTTCCAGATTGTGCTGCTTTGTCATATATTTTAATTACGGCTTGGAGAGGTAAGATTCTTTTATGCATCTGCTGCTGTTGTTTTTCAGAGTAGATTCACCTGAAAAAATGTAAGGTGCCTCCTCATGACAGCTGACCGCAGAAAGCATCCATATGTTTTCAGATGATAGAATAATGAGAGAAGCAGCACTTTAAGATGCATGGGGTTTATATTTATTCTGGTACAGTCCTGGCTGTTAGTAATGTATAGGAAGCCGCTTTTTGAACAGCTTTTTGTTTTCTCTTAAGTTAGATGTCTAAAATTAGATGATGAACCATCTGGAAATCCTCCATTAACAATAAATACATCCTAGGATGAGGAACTTGCACAGCTGACTTTGAGATACTTTCTCTTAGTCTAAACAAATCACATCCTTAGTCTGGTATTGTTAAATTGGATTTTAACCAGACAATTTGCAAGCATTCATCTCTGCTACATGAATTGGTAGTGTGGCATTTTCATCTAATGGATGGGAAGTGTTCTGTAAGACTATTGGGAAGTATTGTGCATATTGAAGGAAATGTTGCTAAGGTTTTTGATGCTGATTTTTTTATTATGAAATATGACAATGTTAGAAGTATAGTAGAATTAAGAGTTTTACATAGTTGTGAGAGCAGAATGTCAATAAATGTATTTATGAAATAGATGAAATATTTGGCTTTGTTTCTATTTTTAGCCTGAATACTCCACCTGGAACAAAAATTAAGCTTTCAGGAATTGTTGAAGTGAGAAATGGATTCTTGCTGTTGGATGACAATAACACAGCAGTTCTTGGAGGTGAAGTGGAGCATCTTATAGAAAAGTGGGAATTACAAAGGGTGAGGTAACACCACTGGAAATGCCTGTCTTTCAGCACGCGTATTACATTTAATGACGTCAAGCCTAATATGTTGACTGTGAACTTTCAGATCGTAAGATTTTAGATTGGTAGTGTCTTTAATGTTTTTAAGAACGCAGCCAAATATATGTGAATAGGTCTTACGTGTAATGTTGCAAATGAAGAAATTGTAAGTGCTCTTTATACAGGGAACTGATTCATATTCTGCAGGGATTGAAAACATTAATCAAATGTACTAAATTTATTTTAGTGCAGTCATGGGTTGTTGCTTTCCTAAACAGTGTGCTTGGTACCAAAATATTGTAAAAATATGCCTTTTACAACTACCATCTGCAAACTGTATATTTTGAGGAAAAAAAATATTTTAAGTATGCAAAGCATTGAGGTTGGTGATCTTAAGTATGAATTCTGCATTGCAGATATTATCAGCTCTTTGGCCAAATATCTAATTAGAAAGAAAAAATTGGAGAATTTTAAATCTTTCAATGAGCCATAAGTACTTGTAAGACCCTTTACTCCATTTTACCCTGGTTTCTGTCCCAGTAGAACAGAAGTTGCTGCAGGAAGATTTCTTCATATGTTTCGTCCTAAATGACTGGAAATTCCTAGGGCAGGAAGGTTGTTACCCTACTACCTTCAGTCCCAAATACTCGTCAGATAAGTTATCACTACTACTACCACGCACCTCTATATACAGTTTTTCCTCCCTGTCACTATAACAGAGCTGCAGCCATCCAGAAGGACCTTGACATGCTTGTGAGGTGGGCTGATGCCAGCCTTATGAGGATTTACCATGCCAAGTGAAAGGTCCTACACCTGGGCTGGAGCAATCCCAGGCACAGCTACAGGTTGGGTAGAGAAGAGATTCAGAGCAGCCCTGCGGAGAAGGACTTGGGGGTGTGGGTCAATGAGAAAATGAACATGAGCGGGCTTCAGTGTGTGCTCACAACCCAGAAAGCCAACCGTATCCTGGGCTGCGTCAAAAGGAGCATGACCAGCAGGTGGAGGGAGGTGATCCTGCCCCTCTACTCTGCTCTCATGAGACCTCACTTGGAGTATTGTGTACAGTTCTGATGTCCTCAACATAAAAATGACATGGAACTGTTGGAACAAGTCCAGAGGAGGGCCACGAGGACAATCAGGGGACTGGAGCACCTCCCATATGAAGACAGGCTGAGAAATTTGGGTCTGTTCAGGCTGGAGAAGAGAAGGCTGCGTGGAGACCTCATAGCAACCTTCCAATATCTGAAGGAGGCCTATAAGGATCCTGGGGAGGGACTCTTCATGAAGGGACTGTAGTGACAGGACAAGGGGAATGTGTTCAAACCTTAACAGGGGAAGTTTAGATTGGATATAAGGAAGAAATTCTTTACTGTGAGTGTGGTGAGGCACTGGAATGGGTTGGCCAGGGAAGTTGTGAATGCTCCATTGCTGGTAGTGTTCAAGGCCAGGTTGGACAGAGCCTTGAGTGATATGGTTTAGTGTGAGGTGTCCCTGCCCATGTCAGGGGTGTTGGAACTGGACAGTCTTAAGTTCCTTTCCAACCCTAACTATTCTATGATTCTGTGAATACAGTGGTCATTTCTGTGTTAAGTGCTGCTTATATTGATGCTAGTGCTAATTTTGGAACAGTTGTTTGGTTGCATTTTATAGATTTGAGCAAACAGCCAAAACTTATTTGAATATGAGTTTCACAGCATCCATTCAAGTGTATTCTCTTTGGCATCTTTCTTGTGCGTTTATATTTGAATGTTATTTTGTAACAAAACAAAACCAAAACCAGCCAAACAAAAAAACCAACCCCAAACCAAGCATTCCTGGTTTTAAATGAAGTTACCTGTTTCGTTAAAAAAGAACGTTCTTGGGCTGACAGCAGAAACATCCCCTTTTATTGTTTTGATTCATATTTAGTATGAAGTCTTGTGAGTTCTCTCTCCAGTTAAAAGGCACTAAGTTTTGAGAGTGATGGGATGGAAGAGAGACATATGGGACTGATGCATTATCAAGAATGCCATCTAATTTGTAAGAGAAGAGTCATTAGAGTTTGTTAGCTTTCTTGGTGATATTTTTGACAGTCTGTTTTCATGTTTCTTTTATCTGGGCTTTGACAGATAAATGTGGCTTTATAAATATTAATTTGTTTTCGAGGTCAGTGTGAAGAAATAACTCAGACAAGTTCTGTTTACAAGAAGGAAACCATTTAATAACCATTGGTGTGCTGCTGACAGCAACAATTTTCAGCACTTTTTGGCAAGTTTTGTTGGCTTTATGCATTATGGTTAAAAGAGAGGTAACTAAGTTTTCACTGATTCACTCTGGCAAGGTAGTATACAGAAAGTTAACTATTGGTATTCCTTCAATTCTTTACTTCCATGTTGCGGTTTGCCAGAGTATTGTTTCCTTTTTCTCATTGACCAGCTCACAGAGCATGATTAGGTTCTTGACATGAATGTGGTCATGTCAGAAAAGCTGTGGGTGACAAGAGATAAGTTTGGACAAGTGAAGCATGACCACTGGAAATTGTACTTTCAGTTCTATATCTGGACTGACAGCTAGTCAGATAGGGCTCAAACAGGCATACAGGAGCCAGATGCTACTTTGATAGCAGCTTCTTCATGCACTTGATGTCCTGTTCAGAAAGCTTTACAGAAGAGAATGGTTGACAAATAAGATGATTGTCAACTCTCAGAGTTATTTGAGTGAGGACATATTTTGGTTGTGACTGATGTTTCAATCAGTGAGGATCAGTCTGTGCTAGATATTACTGGTACCCTTATTAAGGAAGAGTAGTTGGTATTGCTGTTGATCAAAATATCGGACAATATGTGAAGTGAAAGCTGAAGCCAAAGTTACTGAGATGATTGGTGAGGCTGTTTGGTAGGCCTGTAACATTTTTAAAACACAGAATCTGTCAAATTACAGATTAACTAGAAGTAAAGTTCTCAGTATACTTAATGAATCTTCTGTTTTGTAAAGGCGAGTCTAAATATTGAGGTTACCTGATGGGGAAAGGGAGTAGTTTTATATATATTAAATATTGGAAAGAAATGTTAAGGTATAATAGTATATAATATTTAGGAATTTGGTTTCAGTTTGTAAACCTTTGTTTCTTAGGAGATCACCCTGAATATGTTTTTTTTACCGTCACAATGCAAATACAGCAAATAGGATAAGAGAAGCATACAAAACATATTTTTACAACAAAGTTCATTGTAAGTGATAGTTACTGCTGTGCTATAAGGAAATTTAATTGTAAGTTTAAAAAATATTATTTTTGTTGCCAGTTCGCTTGTATTTTTAGAAAGTGCAATTTAATTTACAGAGCAGTTGTTCTCACTTCTTAGAACACAGTACTACCTGAGCAGACAGTGCCATGGCTGTTATTTACTATGAGGCAGAGGTCTTTCATTCTAGACAAGAATTTCATGCCATAAATTATTAATGATCCAAAATCCATGTAGCTAAATGCTAGTAAATATGCAGTTTTGAAGTGCTTTTTTGCTATCTGCCAAAATATGTGTTTGAGAAGTAGCTTTTTTTGTATGTGTTGCCTTGATTCTGATTTGGGAAAGGAAAAACGAAAGATGACCTTAAATTTAACCATGTTCTTCCTGATTAGGGTTCATGAGGAATTAACTATGATCAAATGCTTAAGTTCTTAGACTGTGGTATAAATATTTATATTTCAGTGCTGGAGTTCATTCCAGAATTGCCTACATTCTTTTAGATTCAAAAAAAGTTGTAGGGTTTATTAGACCTAGAGTATGTATATACCCTGGGGAAGCAAAGCAGATAGGGCAAGAGATTACTGTTATACTCTGCTGCTTCACTTAATAGATACTGGAAGGTATGATGAGCATGCTGCAGCGATCAACCCTTGATTAGTTCATAATTCTAAGGCAACATTTTTAAGTGAACTGATTGAAACTAAAGCTGAAATTTTTTATAATTCCTGCACTTCTAAGTGCTTTGTTTTTAACAATTTATTGAATTACTTTATCAGTGTTTTTTTTCTCCAACACATGAGGAAAAGGAATTTCAATATTTTAAATCACCCTTAAAAGGAATTAATAACCATAAGTTATTTAGAAAATGGTCTCTGGTTCCTGAATAAAAGTAACTGAAAGAAGTGGACCAAAAGTTTTTTATTTGATAGTCAAATGAATCTCTTGCTAATTTTAAGAAATTCTCTGATACTCTAATGGCTTAAAGCATATTAACATTTATACTGTATCTCATGTGATGGAATTAAATCAAATTTACGTCAAGGTAATAAATATATAAGTGAATGTCATATATAGCCTTAAGTACTTAAAACTTTCTCCACTAGTGAGGAGGAGTAAATGATGCAGGTATTCATGCATGGCTCTCCAGTAGCAAAAAAGAGGACAATAAGAAATGAAAATGATAAAACAGATTAATTTTAGGAAATGCAATTTTTAAGCATTTTAACAGCATTAAGGACCTGTTCTTCTTTTTTCCACTTCTAAACCAAATACTGTTGTGTAATACGAAATAATTAGCATATAACCAAATGTCAGTTTTTCAATGAATTTTGTTCTCTTCCAGGTTGCTACTGTTGTCCCAATTCATAAAGAAGGAGAAAAACTGTATCAACTATGACCAGATATTTTAATGCAGTGTTTTATAAATTAATCTTTTTGCTGTTGTTGGTGACTAGTAACCTGTGTTATTTGAGGATGCTTTGTTTCAGACCTAGGTCACTGATTGACTGACTGGCTGAGAGTTTAGAGCTAGATAGTATGTATCAGTTATCATTAGTCTCACTGTTATGGTCTTTGCGATCCAAAGATCAATTTCACATATGTACCATGCTTTTCATGGGGCTGCATGGGAAATTTCCTACTGACACAATACTTTGTTTCCAGCAGTGGGGAAAAAGAGATATTTTTTAGGGAGAGCCTACACACAGCCTGCACGCAGCCTTCACATCTAGAATTGTTGTATTCTGTTTTATCCTTTCAATATTAGCATATGCATGGATTCATGAGTTTCACAGAATGAGATTGGAAGGGGCCTCTGGAAGTCATCTGGCCCAGCATCTCCACCTAAGCAAGGCCACCTCCCTGGGCAACCTGTGCCAGTGCTTAATTTTGCAAATCTTCACATTTTTTTTTTGTCTTCCTCCCCTCATCCAATCTTTTCTGTAAGTGCTTCAGGATTTTAAGTATTATCATTGGGTTTTAATGCTTAAAATGTTCATCTCACAAGTTTCATTTGCATTCTGAAATAGAGACGTCATACAATCTGTTTTCTGCTTACAATTTGTTAATCATCAATTTTCTTTTACAGAGTTTAGCAAAACACAATAGGAGTAACATTGGAACGGAAGGTGGCCCTCCCCCTTTTGTACCTTTTGGGCAGGTACAGTATTCTTCTCTCCATCATTTCATCAAAAAAACCTGTATCATGATATCTTGGATGCCTGGTTAGAGTTAGATAAAGGCTATCAAACCACCTTAGATCACAATGGCTTGGATCTAAAAAAAGTCCCTTTGCTATGCTAATTTATATTTAATGTTTTTCCTGATAATTTCAAACTAAAATCAGTATTTAATATGTGGAGCCTTTAATTCTTCCTCTCAGACCTTCTAGGTGCTAACGTAGTCCTTTCTTAAACACCAAAGGTATTTAGAAGAATCATAATAGCTGCATCTTGAACTAATCTTAAAAATGTAAAAGTCATTCTTTTCAGCCTTTTTAGTAGACCGGAGGAGTGTGTTTTCAGCAAAGGCATCTATATGTAAGACATACCAGTGTATGTCATGCATACAATGTAAGACAAAAATGTCTTACATTTCTTCAGTCATATTCTGTATGTAAAATTATGCTACTCTAACAGAATAATACTTTTTTCAAATGAGACTAGGCAGAAGAGTTAATTAAAACTTTCTTGTGCATTTTCAGAAATGTGCATCTCATGCACAAGTAGACGGCAGAGACCTCGATCGCAGAAAGACTCTGCAAATGACAAATACAGTGAAAATTGTTGCGGACAATGATGAATTTGAAAAGCAGAGAACAGCTGCTATTGCAGAAGTAGCAAAAAGCAAGGAGGTTAGAATGCACGTGTGTGGCGTTTTACTTACTGTGAATTGTGATAATTCCATGATGATAATTCCACCTATCTTTTGTGTTAAGCATTTCTCTTTTAAATGGCAAATGCTTTCTGATGTTTGCTTGCTTATAATTCTACTGACATATCTTTAAAAAGATAAATCAGAAATTCGTCCTGTTGGATTGATGGGTATGTTCTTTCTAAAGGAAATAATTTAACATATCATAATGTTCTATTGTAGATATAATTTTGATTTGATGCCACTATCTAAAAACATGTTTTTAAAATTTAATAAGCTTTAAGTAATAAATAAATGTTATAAATTTTTATCTGCTTTTTGCAATTCTCAACCCCCCATAATCCCCTTTATGCAATCTGAAAGAATAGCTGGGAAGTTTAGTTCTGTTGTGTCAGAGTTTTTATATCCTCCCTCAGTTTTCCATTTAGTTTATTTTTCAGATTTACTTGGTAATTTATTAGAATTATGTCCTCTTTTAACAGCTTCATTTGAGCATAGGGGAAAATTGTCTACATAATGAATGCATGTGTATAAATTAATGCTTATTTGTTGATGCAAAGCGTAATCATGAAAAATGCTGCTGCATCAGATTTACTATGCTTTTTCTACTAGGTAAACTTTAAGCCTTATTTTCCTAAGTTCTGTTTACTGAAATGTTTTTTTTTGTGCTTACCTGAAGACCAAGACATTTGGAGGAGGTGGTGGTAGCAGCAGAAGTAATCTCAGTGTGAGTGCTGGAGGGAATCGAAACAGGGAACTGTTCCAGAAAGAGAAGATAACAAAACCTGAGGGAAAGAATGAAGGTGTCTATCGAGAACTGGTAAGGTAGAAGACTTAAAAAGGACTTTAAACATGTAATATTAAAAAACAAATTAAAAAGACCCTGAGGAATAATAGCTTTCCTTTCAATTTGTTTTGAAGTCTGTTTAGAATACTTAAAATGCTTTTGTACATTACTGAGATAGTTATGAGTATCAGTGTAAACTTGGTGACTTTTACTAACGCCACGTAATCCTATCCAGTAAAATTTAAAGCTAAGTCCTCACAAAAGTAGCGATATATGTGGTATAGGACATTGCAGTGCAGTTTTCCTTTCTTGTTTAAATAAGCTTAATAGTATTTTCATGTTAGCATTAATTCATTTTGGGCAGGATGACTTCCTTCAATTTCAACAGATCAGATAATATTTTAATGTAACTTTTATTCTGAATTAATATTTAAGAGTCTGTTTTAAACCATTTCTTTAACATTGAGAAAACTAAGTGTGCTCTAACATTTAAAATAACAAAATAGAAATACTTCTGTCATAAAATGGGAATGTCATGCTCATGTTGCCAAAAGTAATGTTTCTGTGTGAGTAAGACGGGTTACCGTTGGACAGTCTGAACTGTGACCCTTAATACATCACCTTCCAATGTATTTCATCACTTTATACTTAATAAGAGGTGTTCTGTAGGTTTGCTGCACTGAATTAAATAGGTATAAGATGAGCAGTCATTGATGTTTCAGTTTTAATTACTTCAGCAATCTTAAAGTTTATGATGGAGGAAGTATTTGCTATAAAGAACAACTAGGGAGAGGAATTTCCAAGTATGCCAAAACAATTATTCTGATTTGAGGGATAAAAGCAGACTGAAAGAGGCACTGTAACTGTAATAACTCAGTAAACTGGTATTAAAATATTGATTATAATTTCTAGTTGAATATTTTCCACCTATCTTTTACCAAAGGTTTAACAATGAGAAGAAAAGAGATTTAGGAACAGTAACTGCCTGTTACTATTTTTGTTTGTGTAGTATGTATCGTCATCTCACAGCAAGGAGAGCCTCCAGCAGTACAGTCTTCAATACAGTTCTCAGAAAAGTCAATACAGAATTGTAGAAGTACAGGGTGAAGGACCTCAGGAGGTCATTTAGTCATCCCTCTGCCCAGTGTAGAACCAGTTGTACACCTTGTCATTCTTGCAAGTGTGCTTTTACCTAAATAGACTTAACCCCTGCAAACCAGACAGATAGCACCACTTCATCCCATCCCCCCAAAAAGAGCCCCAAAACCTACAGTTGTTTATATTGTTTTCTGATTTTTTTTTTTATGAACTGCACAAAATTTGTCTTCACTGCACTGTAAAATGGCAGTACTTCCAACTTACCGAAACTTAGTATTACATCATTTACCATATGGAGATGCTGTTCAGAAAAAGGAAATATGAACACACTAAGCATATATAGAAAGCCTTCTGAAGTTATAAATAAAGATTTTAAGATCCTAAAGCAATGGATTCATGGGTCTCAGTGAAGAATGTATTTGGTTACAGCTGTTGCAGTGCATGATTAACTGGCATCATTTGTTTGGGTGTGGACTGAGAAAGGACAGAGGGCCTAGTCCCATTTCATGTTTAGTGCACTGGAAGAGGCAGTTCTCAGTTGAGTGCTTTAAACCACAGTGTAGATGTAAGGTTATTTTCTGTAATTAATGGTCTGTGATTCCTGCTTTACCTTTTTGTCATCATGTTCTGTGATGTTTAGAATAAGAAGGCCTGTATTTCTGTGGAAGTAGATTGTTCGTATTTCTTTGCTTACTTCTACAGAACCATTAGTGATTATATTTTCTCTGTGTTTAAGGAAGTGTGTAACTGGATTTTTATTGTCTGTAAAATTTGTGAAAGGGTTCAAGCAGGAACAAATTACAAGTTTTTATACTAGTATTACTTAGATTCCTTTTGGTTTTCATCTCAGAGAATGTCTGTTACAACCTGTCATCCTATTCCAGTGTGCAGTGAAGGAAAAGGTAGGCTAGGGGAATTTGTGCTTGAAACCTGCATAATACAGGAACTGAAAACTGTTGACTTTAACATTATTCTTATAATGATTTTTAAGAAAAAAACCCCTCTACTAGCCTAAGAGAGATGGTATGCGAAGATCTTACATGAAACTGAAATAGTTACCATCGGTGAAATATGAAGTAGTGTTTCAGTTAAAAATTAATGAAAATTAAATCTGATGGTTTTATAGTGTCTTTGTTTTACCTTATGATTAGTTCTGTGTGTACTGTTTATTTCAGGTTGACGAAAAGGCTCTAAAACACATAACAGAGATGGGTTTCAGCAAAGAAGCAGCAAGGCAGGCACTTATGGATAACAGTAATAACCTAGAGGCGGCATTAAATTTTCTTCTGAACAGCAATAAACAGAAACCCATTCAGGGACCACCACCTAGAGGTAAAACATTCAAAGAGAGCTTTAAAAGAGTATTTACCAGCAAAGGAATTGTATATGGTGGATTACTAATATAATTATAGAAGGGTGTATCTGCATGTTTTTTTCCTGCAAGTTAGGGTGCATTGCAAATGTGAAGCAAATACTTAAAAAAGGCCTCCAGGTATTGTATTCTTATAAAAATTTTTGAATTTAGAGTCACGGATTTGAATCTCCTAAAATGGAAAATGTCAGTTATCTATTTTGTCCATGCACTTTTTTCTTTAATAGAAAAAAAAAAAAACATTTTCTAAATCAAAAGTTGTGTACACTTCTTGTTAATTTATTTCCTACTCACAAATAACTTCTGATGTTTACAGGCAAAGGGAAGGGCCGAGGTCGAATAAGACCTGAAGATGAAGAAGAGCTAGGGAATGCCAGACCGTCTGCACCAAGCACGCTCTTTGATTTCTTGGAATCCAAAATGGGTACTCTAACAGTAGAGGGTATGTATTTAAATTGATGTATCTAGAACCAGTTGGAATGTGCTAGCAGAATTCTCTTTCCTGACTTTGTCATCTAAAAGATGGTTCCTAGAGCTTCCTCCACAGTCAGCCATGTAAAGTTGAGGAGCGCTAGAGAGTAATTCCTCTCCTTGAAGGAAGCTCAAATAAATCAAACTGGTGGTTTTTCCATCTGTCTCGTATATTGAAGAGCTTTGGTGTTTGTTTCAGGCTTAGATGTCTGAAAGTCAGTAATTTTGACAAAAACCCCAGTTTCTTAATCTAATTTGATAAGGGCTTTTACAACTTTTATTTATGAACAACATGAGAGTCCATTAAATGAAAAAGGTGATAACCTTGATTCTCTTTCGTCAGTTTGTAAGCAGCACATTATGCATGCTTCCCAATGAAGAGTTTAGTAATTGTGATAAGCTTAATTGGTTTTGTATTGCCTGTCTTGGGTGTGGGGGGGAGAGGGGGCAACCAAAACCACAACTTTTCGACTGCTGTAAAACACTACACAGCTATTTTCACTTGGTTTTCCTGTTTAATAACTGTAAGGATGGAGGGGAAGGTAGGATTTTAGAAAGAGGGGAAGCCAAATAGTCCCTTGGATCTAATCCAGAAGACCTGTGATTTTTTGTCCATTTTCTTACTTTTCTTTCTCAAGAAGGCATACAAAGAATGTAGTCTATGCACCAGGATGTCTGGTTTAGGTCTAAATCAGGCAGTACTACAGAAGCTGTAGCAGTTGCATTAAAAGAAACTCCATACACCCTGAGGTCTCTAGAGGCTGCTGTAATATTAAAGTAAAACTCGTGGTAAGCTGAGTAATAAATGGAGATAATTTCTTTTTTTTCTTTTGGGTATGGCCTTGGAGGTGTTTCAGTGGCCAACGTGAAATGAAAATACCTGCTTCTGTTATTTAACATGAAGGTTTTGTGATAGACTTGTAATTTTTTTTCTCCCTATAAAATGAGACTTTCATAAAGGATGAAGAAAAGGTAGCAGTAGTTTATGCAAACTGTATGATATTTTTGAGCTTTCTAAGGAGTGAATGCATTTAAGGAATGACTGTGTTTATATGTAATTATTTTTTTCACTTAAGTTCCAAAACAGTCATCATTGACTGTTGATAATGAAATCTTGCTTTGTGTATTTTCAGTGGATTTGGGATTTAAAAAAAAAAAAAAGGTAAGATGGAAAAAGTGGAAAGCAGGCTTGTAGTAAATGAAACTGAACAGGTTGCCCAGTTTGAAAAGGTATGACTGGCTGTAATGTCAGTAGGCACCTGCATCTGAAATACAGGTAGAAAGAACATCCCCATCTCTCTGGTTAGTCTGCCGAGAGGTTTTTTTGTTAAATGTATTATTTTGTTTCTACTTTGTATGTTAAAAAAAAGTGTAAATATTTGCTCTGTTTTGCTGTAGCAGTGAATTTAAGCTTAGTTGTGTTTGAGAGTCATTATTGAATTAGAAATGAAAACATGAAGCCATGTAGATTCTGTCAGTGAATGAAACCATTTTTTCTGTGACAGTTATTAAGATTGTCCACTCTCCATTAAATACACGGCAGGTTCTTGGGTTTGTGTTTTTTTTAACAGTGTGCTGGGTTTTTAAGCATTATGTGAATGATCAATGTGCAATCTGGTGTACTATTCCTGAGTCATGCTTCTCTGGAAAAAGCACTTGTTAGCGTTTTTGAAGATTTCACAAAGTGATCCAATTATTTTTTTAAAAACTTGAAGTATTTCTGCATTTTTTCCTTCTGAAGAGGTAATAATGTATGCGCTTTTATTGTCTGGTGTTGGGAAATGAATTGGCTTTAAAGTGCTTGCTCAGTTTCATTTTGTTAGTTTGTTTTCTTACTGAATGTGTCCAGCCTATGGGATCGTGTCTCTCTTTCGATGCCAGGTTTTATTTTTAACTTGCAGAGTCTGCTTCAAATGGATTTTTCAAGAAGTACATAGGCGTTTGCTGAATTGCAGGCTTTTGGTCTCTTTTTGGAAGTGCTTTTTTCTTTGCCAAGTTTGAGAAGACCTCTGCATTCTGATGAATGCAAACACATCTTAAAAATATTTTAATGCAAGTGCTATTTTTCTACCATTTTTATGCCCCTGTGCTTGAAAATAATCTCATTTAAATTCTTATTAGTTGCCTGAAGTTCCATTCAAACTGAGATGACACAAGTGTTAACAGTGCTTGTGGAGTACTGCGGTATCTGCAGTGATTATACTTAGAACTGTGAACTCTTAAGTTGTGAAGCCTGTATCCGGGTGTTTGCAGAAGACAAGTTGTATATTACTAGCTGTTTTTTTTATTTCATTTGATCCTCCTGTCAGTTGTTAGCAGTAGAGACATGTAGTTTTCTCTTAGTATTAGAAAAGCAGTGGTCAGAAATGAAAGGCAAGTCAGGGAAACTGCTAGAAACAACTCAAATATGTAATGTTACATAGCCAAGTATAAGGTCTCTTCATTGATTTTTCTGCACAGTAACTGTACTAGGAGGGCCCTGTCAGGCAGGTTTTTCTGCATTTGTATGTAGCATAGTAGAGCCTTCACTCAGTATAAACCAAGCTTGATTGTTCTGCAGTATTTCTGACCCTTATTCCTATCCCATATCATCTCTAAAATTCCAGTTCTTTTTTAGCTTGTCAGAGAGCTGGCCTGTAGTGATAGTGGTTTTGAATAAATGAGCACGCCCCCACTATTACATTGATGGATATCATTACCTAGAATGGCTGTATTTGTCATTATCACAAGCTTAGGCTTCTATACCCTTCAGATAGACTGCAATTTCTTCTAAAGGTCTGAGAGTCTACGCAGAAGCAAAAACAAAAGGCAGTTTTGCTGAACTGAGATAAATATTTTTTTAGTTTTGTGTCATACCCCATTTTCTTCAAGATTTACTGATGTGGTCTGGGGAGAAAGGGTCAGAAAAGAACAGTTTTTTTTCTTTCCGAATACACAGAGGATTGATTTGCTTTTCTCTGTGCCTTACTCCCTGGTTTTCTCATCTGGTGTTTCTAATTGCACCTGAAGCTTCTGTACTGTTGAGAATTTCTAAATTCACTTCTGGATTTCCAGTAACCAGGGCAGATGGTTCTGTTTGTGAACAGAAACCCAGAACAGTTGTTTAACTTGTTAGCTCTGATTTGGTACCTTTATGTGGTTGAATTTAGACATGTAGAAAAACATGTATGAATTTAAGTACCTTTGTGTTTTGTTCAGAAGGTACTTCTGTTTCTTTTTAGAGATAAGACAGCATGATGAAGTTTTGGGGATTTTTTCAATGTTTATTTATTTATTAGTCTTAGGAAGTACAAATCAGTTATTAGAAAGCGAGTTGTTTCATCTACATTTTTCACAGTTAATGAAATGTTAAGTAATTATAGCTGTCAAAAGCATTAAATACTCATCTCCCATGGTCTGCTAGTTCTTTAATTATAAAACATAGCATATACTCACCATATTCGATTGAAATGAAACACAAAGAACTAGCACAAACTCATAGTTTTGTACTTATTTCTAACTGTGAGTGGCTGGTGACACGTGTGAAAATATTTCTGTGTTGAAATTAAGTAGTTTGAGTTTTGGTTGGCAAGAAAAACCTGCTGACAGTGAGAGATAACAGACATAGTAAGCAAAATTGCTGTCAACTATCCACCTTTGCTTGCACTTGGATTATTCCTGCTACTGAACACAACAGATTTTTCCATTAATCATCTTCTTATTTTTGTTTTGTTATGAGGAACAGTTCATCCATTCTTGCCAGCTTGAGTAAGTAGACATAAGGATTATCAGGGAGAAGAAAACATTGCCAAGAGCTCTGACTATAGAATTAAGAAATAATGGACAAAATGCTGAGTACCAGGCATGTTTCAGACACTTCTTCTCTCTTCAGTTCTTTGGGACTGAGAACAGGCTGGTGTTTCTGGCTGCTCAGGATCCAAAGCCACAAAAGCTTTTGTCAGGCATCTACATCTTTGAAAGATTGAAGCAAAGATCAAATTGTTAATCATTGCTTATTTATTTGTTATTACATGGGGTAAGCTGTGAGAAACAAAACAATGGTTTTGGATAGAGCATTGACCCAGAGCTTTTCAAGCTGCTTGTCAAAAACTTTTCCCAGACTGCTTTCTTTCTTTTCTCAGCAAACTTGTTTGTCAGTTTTCTGCTTCAAATATGCAACCTGTAACTACAATCCACAGTCTTGTGATGGTTTGAGCAGTGCTGTGTAATGTCAGTATCACATGGATTCTTGGCCTCTGCACACTCTGAGCATCTCACCTAATTTAGTAGCAGTTGCCCTTATATTCTCTATCGCCTGTTATCTGCAGGAGATAAATGACAGCCAGAGGTACTGACTGTGTAGGAGGTTTTGCAAACAATTGCCTTTGGCGGACGTTTTTGTGCTGTCCATTAAATCTTCATGCAGATGACCCTCAGAAGAGCAGGACTTCAGTGGGAAGTGAGAATTTATTGCAAGTAGAAGGATACACCCCCAAACTCTTAGGAACCCAGCCCCAGTGATCTGTGAAGGCACAAGATATTTCTGTGCTTTCAGATTTGAATTTCTGTGTTCCAACTTAACAGTTAATGCTTGAGGTAAACCAGTCATATCACCAGTATGATGGGTGGGCTTTTTTTTTCTATTTTGTTTTGGTTTTGCGCAGTAACATCATAGAATCAGAGCAGTTTGGGTTGGAAGGGACCTTAAAGATCAGTGGTAAAGCACCGGAACAGGATGTTCCAAGAAGCTGTGGATGCCACATCCCTTGTGGAAGTGTTCAGGGAAAGGTTGGACGGGGCTTTGAGAAACCTGGTCTACTGAAAGGTGTCCCTGCCCATGACAGGGGGTTTGAAACTAGATGAGCTTTAAAATCCTTTCCAACCCAAACTATTCTATGATATAAACACAAATCACTCTAATCAGTTTGTGCTTTCCTTTTCAATCAGGTTGTAAGTCTGCTAGCAGATCTCATATGCAGCCACCCACATGAACATACATGGTTCTCTCATGGCCCCTATTTACCTCTGGTACCCCCCTCAGACACGTTTTGTTCAGTGTGGTGGCTAGCCTGAAAATTTGCAGAAAGGTTACATGAGCATATTTACATAGGTCTGTCCATTATCTGAGCCCACACCTGTGGTCTCTTAAGTAGTTTGCCTTCAGACCCATGGTCTTTCCAGTATTCAACTGCCAAGTCTTTCTTAGACCACTGAGCAGCTATCCTGTCTCGAGTTCACTAGCCAGTTTAAAACATGTGCCCTCACACACAATAGAGAACTTAATCACAGAGAAGATAAACAGAATTTAATAAGGAGAGGAGACAGGGTACAGTGATCACATGCAGGTGTAGGCCTGGCAAGTGTATTGACCAGGGGTTTGCTTACTTGCAACTATCTTGTTTAATCCTCCTTTATTTCCTCATGCTTATTCCTCTTGGATTCATCTTGCTCTTTCCCCTCCTTTGGCTCTTCACCTAAGTGTTCCATTAAAAATTCCATGTTTGCCTAAAAAACCCCAAAGAATTCTGTAAAAGTTTCACAGACACCCACAATTCCCCTCCTCCCAGCATCCCTTAGCAAGTTTGCTTTCTTATGAAATCCGTGATAATCTTGTTTTTCTTCTCATCAGCTAGAGTTCTGGTTGAATATCTTGAAGGTAATGCTTGAATAGTTCATGTTGCAGCTCATTCGTCTGGGTCTCTGGAGTTCTGGTCTTGCTATTCCCATTATCTATGTTTTGTCGGCTGTGTTTATTTTAGCACTTATTTCTTGCCTTTGTCTTTTATGCTGAATAGCTTTTAATAAGTTATTTTTACAGAAAGTTTGAGTCCGGGTATTCCTTTTTTCTCATTTTCCTCCCTCTTCCTTTCACCATGTTGCAGTTACATTTTTCTGTCTTTAAAGGCTTTTATTCAAGTGAGCTATTGATGTCCATAGGGAGAAATAAGTAACTGCCTGGAAATGTATGCACAGCTTTTCTCATACTGGTAGGTGGTTTGGTTCTAAGTACAGCCCAGAGTAGTGTATGTTTTCCAGTAACTAGGAATTGCAGTTCAAATGTCTCTGCTAAATTTTCCATGTACCATTCCATTTCTCTGTCACAAAGGCAAATACTGCACACTTTTACTAAATAATACTGTTGCTTTATCACTTAGGATCTGAAACACTTTTTCCAAAATGTGTTTGTGTCAAATATGTTAATAATTAATTGTTTTTCTTTGTAGAACCAAAATTGTCATTTCAGCCACCACATCAAGTTCAGCACAAAGTTATGAACGCAGAACAGAATGGCATCAAAGAGAATCATTCAAGACACGTTTCTCGCAATGACATGAGGCAGCCAAGGAATGAGAAACCCCCTCGTTTTCAAAGGGATATTCAAAATTCAAGGCAGGCTTTGGAAAGTAGTGGATTACCAAGAAACAGAGGTCCTGAAAGACACAGCTCTTTAGAACATTGGACAGATGAAAAACACAAAAGTGACAGACACTATCCTAGAAATGATAGGTCAAAGGATTCAAGTTATCCCATAGCTGCTCACCAGAGTGATATTACATTCAAAAAAAGGGATAACAATATGCAAAACAGAGTAGGAAAAGGGATGTCTTTCACTGAATTCAAGGAGAACTCTGCTGCTCATGATACTACAGACAACAATAACCAGAAACGGGGCAAAAGGGAAAACCAAATACACAATTCAGAAAATTTTTGTGATAGGAAGGCACGAACAATAAGTAGTGAAGCTTTTATGGTAAGAAGTGAGCAACATTTTGGTATTAATAATGATTACCAAAATCCTGGTAGAACTGATAATTTTAATGCTGTACCAAATGGAGATACTGAGCATCATCAGAAAGGCAGACGAGTAGGACCTATCAAGTCATCAGGACCCACTACGATCCCATCTTTTGATGATAAAATGTTGTATTACAACACTGGTCCCAAAAGGAGATCTGGGCCCATCAAACCAGAGAAAATATTAGAACCATCGATTCATGTGGAGTATGGGAAAAGTTGGAGACCAGGGGATGAATGTTTGGCTCTTTATTGGGAAGACAACAAGGTATGCCTTTGCAAAATGAGAAGTACCTCAAATCGCACTCTTACATGCATATGGATATTTAGGATGCTAGCGCAAAGACATGGGCTTTGTTAGTAGGTGTGTAGTGTGCTTTTTTGCTAGTTTCTTGTTCTGTTTTTAAGTTCTGTTTAAGAGATTTGTCACTTACTGCATGAAACATCAAGGGCATAAATTAAGTTATCTTGAAGGTAATTGTTTCTCTCATTCAGGTGGGATTTAGGGTGACTAAGTCTCTTAACGGAAGCATTTGACTTAAGGAATGAAAATCTGGGGGAATGAGTACAGATCTAGGTCCCCATATTCATTCTCAGGGAGCAATGAACAAGTTTCTGTGCCATCTAGAGTAGTCTGTAATGGTAGATATGTAATGCCTTTTTCTAGAATAAGTCAGTATGCGACCTGTACTGGCGCAAGGCAAGATCAGAGGCTGCAGCAATGGGCTTGTTAAAAAACAAACAAACAACACGATATTTTTTATGATCACTAGTGGACTGTGATAATAAATGTGATAAATAGCTGAATGATTTGTGGAACCAATGAGTTATGCTGCATGGTAGTTTTGTTTTCCTGATTTTTTGAAGTTTAAATACTTCCTCTTCAGCAATTTTTCCTGTTAATAAGATGTCTTTTGCAGCAAGACCCTTTTTCTGTCATCTTTTTCTTTGCTAAAAAAGATTGATGTGATTTTTTCTTTGGTTTGTTATTATCTGTTCAGGAGTTCTCTGTCACTCTTCTTGGGTAGTTTCTTCAGTTTTTGACCCTTTCTGATAACCTGAGAACTCCCTTAAATGCTATTGTTCTTTGAATAGGTTTTATTCACACCATTTTCTGTCTTTTTGGTTATTTATTTAATGTTTGGGAGGAGGTTGTCCTTTTTCCAGGAAATAGGCAGTGTTAGCTCAGCAGCCTGACTTTATGTGTCTTTTCTCTGTGTGACTAAAGGAGATGATAAGGCATGCAGAATTTTTTATAGTGGCAATAGACAGTGCATTGGCTGTCTAAAATAGGAATATGTAGCTTGGGTGGATGGATTAGTGTAAAATATAATGGCATATTGTGGAATTGTTTCATATTTTCAGAAGAACATTTGCATTACTATGAGATGAGGTTTGGAAATTCTGGAAAACATGAGTATATAAGTAGCTGCAAGGTAATGCCCGTCTATGACCTGAAAAGTATTCATCACATTTGAAGAGAGGTTTTTTGAGGGTTACTGTTTTTTTCGTAGTATAATAAGTGCTGCTGCTCCTATCTAGGGCAACTTTGAAATATGATGAAGAAGTACAGTACTGAGCTTAATCTTATTAGGAGGCAGTGATTTCTTTGTGTTCAGTAGCATGAAAGTGATTGAATGTCTTCAAGAAAGCTGGTCTGTGTTTGTATAAATATCAAAAAAATCAAGTTTTGTGTTTAGAAAGAGGACTCTGAGGGGGCAGTTTTATATTTTTATCCTATTTCATTATGTGTTAAAATAGGTATATATTAGTATGCACAGTCTGTGTGGCTGATAGACATTTGGTGATAAGTGTATTTTTAAGAAAAAGTCTAACAGTAACACTTCCCTGTGTACAGTAGCATTTGTTAGTGATAATTTTTTTTGCTTTCAGAGAAATGAAAGCAAGTCTTTTAACTGTTCAGTCTACTTCGATAAACTGCTTATTTTCTCAATAAGCATTCTAAATACAATCTATGATGTCCTTGCAGTCTGCCGTGTGGACGTTTAATAACTAGTACTAGTTTAATAACTAGTACAAATATTACTCAAAATATAATAATAAGACTAAATATATGTACATATTTTGTACATATGTATTTATATGTGTGTGTATATCTATACACACACGAACATATATATATTAAAAGGCAGTTGTTAGCTGTTTGTGATATTTCAGTAGTATTTTATGACCTTTGAAAATTTGTCTTTCAAGTACTACCGGGCAGAGATTGAAGCTCTCCATTCTTCTGGGACAACTGCAGTTGTTAAATTCTGTGATTATGGCAATTATGAAGAGGTGCTTCTCAGCAACATCAGGCCTGTTCATGCAGACACATGGGTATGTGATAACAAATTGTATTAAAAGATATAAACTATGCAGTCTGTACAAAATGTGTAACCCTGCAGAAACTAATGCCTACTCATGCAAAGAGTGCCAGTTGCATGTGTGGGAAACAGTTAAGCAAAAAGACAGAATCTCAACTTTTAGTTGTCTTTATGGAACTTCATAAAGTATACTGTCATGTGATATTCTTTTTGCATAATACATTTCAAGTGTATTGTTTGAGTAATTGACCTGTCAGCCAAACAGTTCCATGCATATTTTCTCTCTAAAAGGTGTTTACTTTTAACACAGTTTTCTGGTTTATTTCATATACATTGTATGTTCGGTAAGGAAGCAGTGTTTTAAAATATATTCTATGACAGTTTTTGCTACATATATGCATATGGCTAAAAACAGAGGTGGGTATCACTTTTTTTTGTATCATGATTTTATTCTTATTTCAGTGATTTCTTTGTTGCCAAATGCTGTGCTGGAGGTGTGTACCTAAATCTATTTTATGAGGTTCAGAATGTATTAGCCTTATGGAAGTTGGAAATTTCAGAAAGCTTTATTTGTGAATGTCATGGAAATAGAGGTGCATTTTGATTTTAAAAACGCATATCAGGAGTGCACAATTCTTTGCTGTTCACTCTTGCTGTTAACAGCTGCACAAAAAGTATTTGTATAATATTGATCCCTTAATCATGGGTTTACTGTGCTTATTTTAATTTCTTACCTCTGGGTCGTATGGCCATGTTACTACTGTTGCAGAGGCTGAACAGACAACTACTGCCAGTGGTTTCTTAACCTGCCTTGTTGCCTGTAGCTCTCAGATGGCCTTATGGCCTCTGAGATGTCCTTTTTGTACTTAAAAAGATATTTGAAAGCTCTTCTCAGCTGGTGTATTGCTGTGTCTATCAAAATTTACCTTTTATTTTTTTGAGCTTTAGGGTGCTGGTTTCTTACTGTATGATTGTACTTACTTTGATCCTTTTTCTGGGTTAATAATCACCCTTCGTGCTTTGGATTACAGTCTTGTGGAGTGGCTTTTATTTTACTTCAGCCCTCTGAAACTTGGTTCTCATGGTATTAAGAACTTGGCTGGGTGTTAATAAGAAGTTGATCTCATAGTGAGGTACCAGCCTGAAGCACTGGCCATTCTTCCTGTCTCTTTGGTCTGTCTCTGACCACATAGTCTTCCTCTTCCCTGTCTTCCCATGCTGGATCGTCAGTCATGTAGACACAGCGTGAGTCAAATGAAATGGACCAGTTTTTATTTTCCCCAGGCTAGTTTGATTTCTTTTCAGAGCTAGTTTATTAAAGATGGCATAACACGGTGGAACAGTGTATGGATAGGGGATTCTGCTGCTGAAGGAGCATATTCCTAAGATTGTGCTGCATCCTGATCTAGTCATTGAGGCTTCCTCAGTTGTCACTGGGCACAAGTAAGGACTTTGCGAGGACCTTTCAGTCCATTCAGAAATGAAGGATACCTTTCTCAAGGGAGCCTAGGTGAATAGTCTAAACCCAAACGTCTGAATTTAGATCACTCTGTAGGAAAAAACAACATCTTCACAGTAAACAGCATTTTTATGTTTTATTTCCAAGGTTTTACTGTTTTGTTGCTAAAAGGTTCTTGCAGCTGTAGGAATTTCGCAGGAGAAAGTTGATTAGGACCTTACTCTTCACGTCTTTGTATTTGGATTCTAACCCTCATTCTCATTATGTATTTGCAGTTCTTAATTGCCTGGAGTCATGCTCTGATACTCTGGTTTGGCTTTTAAGCTGAGCATTGCTGGTCACTTTGTCTCAGTGTTCATATTAGTATGTAAATCTAGACAGCACACACAAATGCAGAATGATGTTCTCATGCTGCTTAATACTTAATCCTTTGTTGTAAGATTTAAGTAACTTTGTGATATTTCTTCTTGAAGAGAACAAAAGAGATTTTAAACTGACTGCAATAATTACTTTTACTGTTCAATGTTATCAGCAATGATGACCTCGTTTTATTGTGTTATATTAAGTTTTATTTCAGACCTTCCAGGTAACTTCCAGATAGTCTTTCTTACCTGTCTGTACTGAAGACTTGTTACTGATGTAGCTATACACTGTATATGAGTTTTGATGTCCAAATGCTGCCAGTTTTTCAGACTCCTTTTTTGAAAGAGTTGTTGATATTAAGGAAAGATTTAGTGAATTGACTTAAAGGCATAAATTTAATCTGTGTTAGAATTGATGATTCTTTATTGTTTTCTCCAATACACTTTTCGGTACTCATGTGGAATTATTTTTGTAGTTTTCCTGCCAACAAATATAAACTGGTGAATATCTGCACTGGGAGGAATTAAAAACAAAATGGAAGTTGCTTACCTAGTCACTTGAAAAAGAAGACAAAATATCACACTGACCTTATTTTGATTGCACGAGCAATTGTTTAAGCACCTGAGCTTCTGGTCTACTTTTGGCAACCTTTATAATTCTCAAAAATAATGACCATTAATTTACTATTTACATTGTTAGTAGGCATATTATAATTTACTTTTTTCTTCACCCCCTGCTAGTTAACATTCTGTTATCTATTCCTCCTGTCTCTCTAATAATAAACTGCACTACATTGGTAAAAGTTTTAAGGGTTTGGTTGTGGTTTTGTTGGTTTCGTTTTGTTTTGGTTTGTTTTCATAGAATGGATAGGGCTGGAAAGGATCTTAAGATCATCCAGTTCCCACCCCTACCATGGACAGGGCCACCACACACTAGACCATATTGCCCAACGCTCTTGTCTAGCCGGTCCTTGAACACTGCCAGGGATGAAGCATTTACCGCTTCTTTGGGCAACCTGTTCCAGGACCTCACCACCCTCACAGTAAAGAACTCAGTAAAGAACTTCTTCCTTGTATCTAAAGTAAGCTTCCTCTGTTCAAGCTTGAACCCTTTCTCCCTTGTCCTGTCACTACAGCCCCTAATGAACCATCCCTCTCCAGCATCCTTGTAGGCCCCCTTCAGATACTGGAAGGCTGCTATGAGGTCTCCACACAGCCTTCTCTTTACCAGGTTGAACAGACCCAACTTTCTCAGCCTGTCTTCGTACGGGAGGTACCCCTGATCATGGCCCTTCTCTGGACTTTGGACTGTAGATTGAATTTGCCTGATGTTCTCAGGATACATTGTGCTTTCCACTTTGATGGAAAAATTGTTGCTAGGTGATCTTAAGACTCCTTGATAATTGACTGTATACTCTCCATCACTGTGCAGTCAATATACAGTGACTCAGGTGCCTGAGTCAGTCCTTGTAAGTTTTCAGTCACTCTGACACCTAGGATGCTGCTATTTATTTTTTTGATGACTACAAGTATAGAAGGTCAGGCTGTGTTTTACATAAGGTAGATCAAAAAGCTAGTGGGGAGGGCTTTTTTCAGTAATCGCGTACAATACCCATATAAATATATGTAATAACACTAAAACTGTTGGTTTTGCTTTTTTTTTTTTTTTCTTAGTGCTTGCAAACTGTGTTTTAGGTATG
The DNA here is from genome assembly GCA_024733675.1 of Psilopsiagon aymara. NCBI lineage: Eukaryota > Metazoa > Chordata > Aves > Psittaciformes > Psittacidae > Psilopsiagon > Psilopsiagon aymara. Next base: position 26,102 of record JANRGW010014485.1, on the reverse strand, counting down.
CAATTGATAAATATTTTTAATAATATAATTACATTTGGTTTCCACTGGTTTGGAGTTCTTGTAAGAATCTTGTATGTAACACTACAATACTGTATCTTTCTGTTTTCCTCTATGTAGCAGGGGACACTTAATGAAAACATTTTAATCCCAGTGGAAAAAGAAAATCAACTGAAAAGTCATCATAGATATAAAAGCTGCTTAGTTTTTCTTGTAAAATATGTAAGATTACACTAATGTAATGTAAGGAAATGGTGTAGCTTTTCCACCTATACATGTTGTGGCCTTATTCCGCTTGCTTTCAAAACAAGCTAGATCTTTAATTAATTTAAAAATACTAATACGAAGTTTTTATTTCGGGTTAGTTTCCTCTTCCTATATCTTGTACTGTTTTTTCTGCCTAAAGAGGCAAGAAGGCAAAAATTATTATTAAGGTGTAAGTATTATACATAATCATAGTGTTTTTATAATTTATTCTGTGGAGACTGAATATCAACTCTACGGCTTTCCTCAAGTTATTCCTCCATTCAGGAATGAGCTGACACAAGAAAATAGCAAAGGGTTTTGGATTGCAGTTAATTCATACCACCAGACAGTTGAGAGATCAAATTTGGTAAAGTTTTGTCTTGTACCTCATGGAGCTCTAAGAGCTTTTACAGGTGTTGAGTTATCTTAAATCGAACTATAATTCAGGGTTTTCTTGTATGCCTGTCCCCTGCTCCAGGTATGTGAGTAAGTAAACTCCCATGAGTTTTCTGAAGGTGTTTGAAATTCTCTCCAGCAGCATAAAGAGCAATAATGAAAAATACTAAATGTAAAGGATTGCAGCTGTCTCTTTAAGCTGGAGAAGACTGAGAATCTGAGATTATGGTAGAAAACAAGTCCCTAAATAGTTGCATCTGGCAAGAATTTGATGTCTTCAGTTCTGTTGCTTCTGTACTGTTAGGAAAATTTGTAGAATAATTTTACAGTTCATAATCACTCACTGATTTAAATGGATTAAATGAAGGCTGAGTGTTTTGGACTAACCTCCTTCCTGAGTGGTGGTGCATATTTATTAATTAATTTTAAACTTGAAAGTTACTAATGTAGAACGAGTTTCCACAAAAGGCTATCTTCCTGCCTTAGTAAAACACTCTAGGTTTTGTGCCTCATTTTTCATCTCACCAATATATGGTGATTTCAGTTGCCTCTGTCCTGCCAGGCTGAAAAATTACTTTCCATAGTCTATCCTAAACTTCTTAATTTTCTCACTAAAGACAACTATTTACTTACTGGAAACATTTCCTTGAATTCCAGCACATCTTGCGCAGAGCAGTGTCGCATGTGCCTTTATACAGAACTAATATTTAGGGTCTGTAAGGATAATTCTTTATATGATTTATTTATTTTAACAGCCTTTTTTGTTAGAAGCAGGATTTAGAGGCAAACATTGTACAAAGCATTTATCTTGGTAAACTACTACTAGGTATTTTTCTTTAGCAACTCTGTCCTCTGAGAAACTACATAGTTTTTCAGACCTTAGCTTGTGGTATCCATGTTGGAATATAGACAGATGATGACAACTTAAATATTCCTATGAAAGTTACTGGCCCTTAGCTGAAATGTAATAACTGACACTTAGAGGTGATTAAGGAACTGCATTTTACTTTCTAATAAACTGAAAGCAGTTGAGAGAAGGTAATTTGTACTAAGTGGGCATAAAACAATGATTTTCAATTATTTGTCTGTATCATTAAGCATCACAGAATATGTTTCAGTCTTCCACTTGAGTGTTTCCTCAGACTATGAAATACCATTGCAAGTGATTGCCAGCTGTACCAATCAGATTAAGGACACATTTTTCTTGGAGCATGTAGGTACTGGAACAAGTTGTGACAGTTAAAGCAGGCTACTTAGAGCATTGTGCTGTTCTTCCCACCCTGCATTGCACTGTTCTTTTTCCCACCCCCTTGTTATTAAAAGTAATCGCAAACAATGATAATCCATTATTTGGAGACTGCATATGGGTTCCTTAGGTTGTTTATTTTGAGACTGTATTAGAGGTGCAGCCTCACCAGTGCTGAGTACGGGGAGGCAATCACTTTTCCTGGGCGCGCTACTTCTGATACAAGCCAGGATGCTGTTGGTCTTGGCTGCCTTGGCACAAGCTGGCTCATATTCATTGGCCATCATTCAGCACCCCCAGGTCCTTTTCCACTGAGCAGCTTTCCAGTCACTCTTCCCCAAGTCTGTAGCATTGCGTGAGGTTGTTGTGACCCAGGTGCAGGACCCAGCACTTTGTGTTGCTGAACCTCATACCACTGGCCTTGACTGATTGACCTTTTGCCATGTTTTTTACTTTCTAGTTTTATTTTGTGCAGTTGGTCATTCACAAGTGAAATCATACAAGCATTTATTTACTGGATGTACACTTGTGTGTGACTTTGGGGATTTGTATGGCAAATTTTGTCATGAGTTGAGTGTGTGCGCAGTGCATTCTGTTTCACCTGAGGTCACTCAGTGCTTCCCTGTTTAGGTTTTGGTAATGGCTTCATGCCCTAACAGCAAGCATTAAATAATTTCTCATAATATCACTTAGTGTTTTATTTCTGAAGTTTTTATTTCTGAAGGTTTTGTTGGCAGAATTTTCTGATTACATCCAAGAAATCCAGCAATACAGCATACACTTCCCCATGGCCCCCCGTATGGAACTCTATGGTTTTGCTTATGAGTGCACTAAGTGCACAGAAACTAAATACTGATTTATTTTTTATTTCCCAAGTCTGGACATCTTCATTCAACCTGAGGTTCTGAAAAACAGGATGAATACTTTATCTATTAAAGAAACAAAAAACCAGGAAATGTTTGGGAGAGGGGAGGGCTGACATTTGTATGTGCCAGAGGCGATGGAGATAGACCCTTAACTTTGTGGCTTTTTCTGAAAACTGGCACAATTACTCTTCATAGTAACATTATTCCTTATGGCACATAACTCCTTACCGTGGTTACTGTTAATGTTAATTCATGTTGTTAAATTTGCTTTGTTGAAAACATTTCCACTTTCAGTTTGCAGCTTTCTTGCTGAATTGAGAAAACTCATTGTGTTCTGTGGCTTCATGTTATTTATGTAGCAGATCTCACATCTTTTCTTTTAGAAACTATTGAAAAGAAACCTTGAAATATTTGTAGTTTGATACTGATACTACTTAGTTTAAATAAGCTTTTACTGACAGAAGGAATGTGGTGTGAATGGCTTAACTGTTTCTAAGGAACTTTTGAAATTCAGTATTTTTTCTGTATTGACAATATAGTGTCAACTTGCAGGAGAGTATGATTGTTTCAAGCACAAACCTCGCAAGAAGAGTTGCACATTTATATTAATATGTGCCACAGGGAATGACTGTAAGTATAAATAACCTGTGCAGTACCCTTAAGGGGAATAGATAAGCTAGCAAAATGTCTGTGGGATAATCATGCCGAGGCTTACATTATCCTAGCTTTATGGAAATGTAATTGGAATGTGGTCTATTTAGAAAACAAAAGAATGCTTTGATTTCGGAGCTGAAGAATAGCAATGAAGTTCAAAAATGTCTGATTCTAAGTTAACTGTTGTGCTGGTTTTAATGGTCTCAGATTTAAGTATGTAATTCTTTTCCTTGTCCATCCATCTATTTTCATTTCATGATTCTTTTTTTTCTGAAGAATCTACAAATTTTTTGTCACTTGGTATCTAATGTTTATTGCTTCATTCAAAACTCAGGATGTATATTGTCTTAACATAATGATTTAAAAATTGTCTGTTACTGAAGCTTGTCAGCTGTTGTCGTTACTTATATTTTTAGCAGAGGAAAAAGTGAGCTAAATCTAATTCATAGAATCACAGAATGGTTTGGGTTGGAAGGAACTTTTAAGATGTTCTAGTTCTCTGCCATGAACAGGGACACCTTCTGCTATATCAGGTTGCCTGAGGCCCTGTCCAACCTGGCCTTAAGCACTTCCAGAGATGGGGCCTGCACAACTTCTCTGGGCACCCTGTTCCAGTGCCCCATCACCCTCACAGTGAAGAATTTGTCCCTGATATCTAATCTAAATCTACCCTTTCTCAGTTTAAAGCCATTCACTTGTAAAGAGTCCTTCTCCATATTTCTTGCAGGCCCCCTTCAGGGACTGGAAGGCTGCTCTAAGGTGCCCCCTGAGCCTTCTCTTCTCCAGGCTGAACAAGCCCAGCTCTCTCAGCCTGACTCCATAGGAGAGGTTCTTCAGCTCATCATCTTTGTGGCCTTCCTCTGCACTTGCTCCAACGGGTCCATGTCTTGGCCAATAAAATGTAAAATTATTTGACCTCTGATGTTTGATTATTGGAAGTCAACATGAAAGAAATAATTATTTCTGATGCTAAAGAAAACTGCCTAGGGAAGGCTTATCTTGACATTTTTATTTTGAGAATGAAAAAACAACAGATTTTATAGTGTAGCTCCATGCCACCTAGTTTTACGTACTATAGTTAAGAATATACTTATTTGCGGCTGATGTATGCTCAGTAGAGACAGACGTAACCTCATAAGAATGAATTCCTTTTTCTAAGTATGAATAATGGAAAAATACTGTTTGTGTATGTTGGGGGGGCTGAGTGTTGGTTGGGGTGTTTTTTTTAGGGGATTTATGATATTATAGCAAGTTTGTTTTAGTGAATTGTCAGAAGTGGCTTGTAACTAGTTTGTAATATAGCTGATTCCTTAGTTACAAAAGATATAATTGTAAGGTGCAGATACACTGCAAAAGATCTAGGCAAGAGTTATGTAACAGTAATAATTATGTATCTAAAGATACCATTCTAAATGGTATATTAAAAGATTAAAAAAACCTCACCTTTATCATATGATTAGTACCTTACAGCATTTATTTAAAGGAACAGTTTTGATTGATATATTTACAATTAGTTATGTGTATTTTTAGTCATCAGTGATAACTGCTGCAGTGTCTTACATGACGTGTGAGCATCCTAAAAGTGTATTTTCCTAAAAATGTAATGCTACCCTCAATCCCTTATCAGACAGTTGATATTAAGTATCTGAGAGCAGTGAGGGGTCAGCTCTCTGCAGGTCTAGCAGTATAACCTTGGATCCCACTTGTCCTTCTCGCCCATAATTTAACTCAGAAATTGGTATGGCTGTAGGCTCAGTTTAATATACATGTGTTGTGTGCAGTGACAAGAACCTGTGAGCATCCTCAGGCTCACAAAGACGACTCTCTGGGAAGTTTACTCTGTGAGTGGAACTGATATTTTAAGTAACAAGCACAATTTGTGAAGAAAATTGATCAAGAGCAAATATGCTGAATTTTTCTGTAACAGGCACTTCAAAAATGCTTTTGTCACTAAGTCAGTACTTGGTTAAGTTCCTTAAAAGAATCTACATTAGTGGTAATTTCTATTTTACTTGGGATTTTCACACCTTATTTGATAGCAGTTTTGAAAAATATGCCCTAAAGCCACTCCAAGAACATGTAACTTAAAAATCTTTTATTTTATTAAATGAAAATACCACTATTTACAAAATACTGTGTTCACTGTTATTATAGTGTTCTAAGAGTCTATTTTAGATATTCAGATAAAGTTAAATAATTAAGGGAATACTGTAGACAGTTAAGCCAGTGATTTGTTTTTTTTTCCATATAAATTAAAATTTAAATATTTAAGTTTAGCTTTTCATACGAAACATGAATTTTTCAGCAGGTTCATAGTACAGTTGGGGCTTCTGCTTGGTTTCTTTTTTTTTGTTACTTCTGGAAAATCTTACTGTCTATTTTTGATTGACGTGAGCACAGGTAAGTAGAAACTGGAAAAAAGCCCCAGAGATTAAAGTACTCGAGGAGATCAACCCTGGGTGATTGGGCAAAAGAAGTAAGTTTTGAGAAAGAAATTTAACCGGGAAAACAAGAGGTCACTTGGTTTGTGAACAACAGGAGACAGCTGTTGCCAGCATACTGGGCAACACAAAGAGGCATTAAATCTGTACTGGGAAATGGGAGTTGAAATGCACATGAAAGAAAAGTTCATTTTGCAAGGAAGCAAGTACTCTTTGTATTGAGTCCAGCAATTTTTCCATGCATTGAGTATGTGGCTGGAGTTAAAACTGCGGCTTAAACTGAAACAGTAGTTTGACACTACTGAAATGGAAAATGCCTTCTTTCTTTGTCTTCTGTCTCTTCTTTGTGCCATGGTCCCTGGCCCCACGCTACTCTTTTATGCCTTCTTGCGCATACTCTGGTGCTCATCCCCTTATGGCTCACAGAAGGCTGTAACTGAAAAGCCTTAGCAGAAGGGCCCTGTGAATAGCACAGGATTTTCTGTTCACAAGAAGGAATAGACAGATGTAACTAGTTTGGTGGCAAACTTGGAGCTACTCAGCTGTGACTTGCAGCTGCGTCCTAAATATGAGCAGAACATCGGGTAAAACATTTGTGTAACATCTGACTTCTGTTCTGCTTTTTACTGTCATCCACCTATTCAGTATTCTCAGAAGTGATACGAAAAGTATTCACTTCAAGGACTGCATTTAAAAAAACCCAACTAATTTCTAAATGATTAGTTTGAATGCACTGAAAGAAGTCTTGGAATTGAAATTCAATGAGAAAGCTTTTAATGAAATACAAATTTATTCTGCTCTAATATTATTAATTTTAAGAGTACGTTGGTTGTTAAAGTATTTTAACAGAGCTTTATTCTGCAGCTATGGAATCCATTGTTTACTGTTTTTTTAATGTAAAAGTATGTTGGTAGTCACTTGGCTGGACTGAAGTTCTCTAAGCTTAGCTGGTAAAGTATGGTGGTGATACAGGCTCTTTGGAATATATTGGTCCAAAATAAAAGCAGAGTGTGAATACATTCCCATTTTCCATTTGTTCAGTTCTTGTCTGTCTTATGTAATGGAATGAAAATACCAAAAGTCACAGCAGCTTTTTCTGGCAGAATTTTGAAGAGAAGCTGAAATTCCCAATGACTTGTGCTTCCCTGTTCACAATCTTTTTTTTAAATACCAAAAAAGGCTGACATCCTCCACCCTCTGTTTTGTGTCATTCCTACCTCTTACTGCAGTAGTTTCTTTGTGCTTTTCATTTTTTTCTTTGTAAGCCTTCCCTGTGGATCTGCCAGTTTTTGTTATCTTCTGTAGTTGTGCTTAGTGGCATCACTTCATCTCAGGGTAGGCAGCCCTTAGGTAGGCATTTTGTGAGTACTAGAAAACTGAGTCCTGGATCCTAGAATATTAGATAAATAATGACTAATAAGCTCTGAAGGATGGAGATAATAAAATATATACGTTTTTGGAGTAGCATACTGATATAAAACCTCTACTGGTAATAGAAGGAGAATGAAAGTGCACTGAGAGAGATTTGTGGCCATCTTTGCTTTATAAAATGTAATGTAGATCTTACATGGATAAGGAAGTAGGAGACGGAATAATTTACAATGAGTCACAAGCAAGTGATAATTCGAAAGCAAACAGCAAGGAAGAATGGAAAACTAGAGCTGGTGGCAAGATGCATGACCTAATTGACTACAGAGTTATAGTGAAGGAAATAGGGACAGCTCAAGTTTTTGCATTGGAGAAGTGGAAGAAAAATAAAGGAAGTGAACATTTTAAGTTTTGTCTGTGAAGGGTGGATGCTGTTCCAGAAGAGGGATGTCAGCTTTGAGCATGGGATGGAGAGATTTTAATGTAAATTGGGATAAAGATGAACCCAGGAAAAAATTAGCCAAAAAAAAAAAAAAAGGGCACTGGAAATAGAATGAAAGGGGAGCAGTGGTGGATGGATTGAGGGTCATTGGCCAAGAACTGGTGGAGGAAAAGAAATGCATTTACTTGAAAACAAGAAAGAATGTTTAATAAAGACACAGCTTGGCAAATTGTTGTTTTGCAGAATGTTAGATCCAATTAGGATGACATTTGAATAGGTAAGGCCCAAGAAACAAATGACAGTCTGTCATCTGATGTAAAGGTGACAGCCCTCAACAAGACTATCAGTAACTTGGGAGGGGTGTCGCTGTGCAGAGAGGAGTGAGGGAACAGTTGAAAGGTGCCTATGGCTCTTTCATTCTTAGTATCATTTGCTGCATTGCTCACCTTCATTTCATTCCAAGCCTCAAGAAATGTGATTTCACATTTCACTCTTGCTTATTGTAATAAAAATACTTGAATTCCGTGCATCTGAAGCTTTTCAATTCTATGTGTAAAGACAACTGCACCAAAATAGGTATGTGTAAGACAAATTCTAGTTTTGAATTTACTGACTTCAAAGGATCAACATTAAGATTGAGATTTAATGAAGATCTGCTGCTCTAGAAACTTACTATGTTATACTTATCCTCAGAGATTGGCTATTACGGGTGAGATGGAATGCACTAAAATAATTAATTTGTGTTTTCTTTTTGAGACTACCAAGTTTGCAAAGGAAAGATTCATGTCTAATTTGCTACAGTGTCTATGCATTGCTGTATTTTCAGTCATGCGTACATGCCATGAAAGTTCATCAATTTGTTCTTGAAGAGTGCGGTCTTTTATGTTAGAGTGAAGCTTTGGCAAAGAATTTTAAGAACACTTGCAATTGCATCTTTTTTTGGCAACTAATATGGAACTGTTTTCAGCTATTCATATTTCTTGCAATATACTGAAAGAGCTGGAGGTATCTAGACCACTTCAGGCACTTAGCTTACTTTTTAATATTTTGATGCCAGTACAGCTTCTGTTGTCAGTGATGGGATATTACTTCATATATGAAGTTGAGGCTTTGTATTAGGGCTAGTGGTATTGCAGATGATGTTTTTTTTTTGTTTTTTTTTTTTTGGTTAGACATGGAATCATAGAATCAGCTACGTTGGAAAAGGGTTTTAAGATCATCAAGTCCAGCTGTTAGCCCAGGGCTGCCAAGACCGCCACTAAACCATGTCACTGAGGGCCTCACCTACATGGGTTCTGCACACTTCCAGGGATGGTGATTCCACCACTTCCCTGGGAAGCCTGTTCCAGTGGTTTTCAGTAATGAATTTTTTCCTAATATCCAATGTAAACCTCCTCTGGCACAGCTTGGGGCTGTTACCTCTTGTGCTATCTCTTGTTACCTGGGAGAAGGGATCAGCCTTTTCTATTTATATATATATTTTTTTTCCTTTTGGGTAATCAGTGTCTCTGAACAATTTTATATGAGGGAATTGATAGTGCCGCAAGCAGTAAAAGAGATACACTGAGAAAATAAGTTTCATGGCAGGACAAGGAGTAATGGGTTTAAACGTAAACAGGGGAGGTTTAGATTGGATATGAGAAAGAAATTCTTTAATGTAACGGTGGTGAGGCACTGGAATGGGTTGCCCAGGGAGGTTGTGAGTGCTCCATCACTGGCGGTGTTTAAGGCCAGGTTGGACATAGCCTTGGGTGATATGGTTTAGTGGGAGGTGTCCCTGCCCATGGCAGGGGTGTTGGAACTAGATGATCTTAAGGTCCTTTCCAACCCTAACTGTTCTATGGTTCTGTGACTCCATGGTTCTCAGCCTTTGGCTACAGTGAAACTTGAAGATGTAAGTCAATTAGGCTGTATAAAATAGTGTTGAAAATATATTTTCTTCTACAGCTGTTGCAGACTTTCTGTAGTAGGGCTTAATCTGTTGTTCTGGAAATATAGCTATGACCACAGACATGCCCTATAAATAGGAGTGCTTACTATGAGTAATGTGGTTGTCTGTAACTCTTATTTTTAAAACTCCTTGTTTATTGGTACTCAGCTGATTCAGAAAGATATGTTTCTTGAGTGAGAGCTGTTTTTTTAGAACAGAAAGTTAGGCTGTAGATTTTCTTTTGTGTCTCGTACAGTGATTTATTTTATTGCTGTGAGTTGCTTACTCTTTGTTATATGTGTGCTGCACTCTAAAACAGTTCCTGAGTATTGAAATTGTTGATGAACTTCTACTGAATCATTCAACATTCTTGGTTTGTGTCCCTGTATGTTCCTATATTGTGAAAGAAAGGGAATTAAGAGTTATATACCCAGTACTTTTTCCTAAAGAGGACTTCTCACAGCATGTTCCCTCTAGACTTGGTGTCTGCTACAGTGCAGTGTTAGAATATTAAGATAAATGAAATTATAACTGTTTCCTTGAGACACCATTTGACAATCGTACTTGGGTTCAGAAACTTTTCTTTTTTTCAGCCTATGATTTTATCTTCTATTTCTCTTCATTATCAACTCTAATGTTCTTCAAATTGTTTTTCATCTTTAATATGTACCACACTCGAATGTTCCATCAGATGAATGTTTTTCCTTTTAGTATTTCTTCACCAATGTAAATATGTAGCTATTTTAATCTCTTGGTGATTTTTGTTGTTTTTTTCCTCTGAATTCCGTGTAATTTGTCAATACCTTTCTGGTGTTGAAATGCCTAGGAGTGAATGCACTATTGCAAATATATAATCACCTCTCTTCTCGTCATTCAGAGGTTATATTTATTATTGCTGCACATACCAAATTCATACTTAAATTGGTGTCCACTATAATCGGAGGCTTTTTTCATTATTATTGCATCACAGATTTTTATCCACTGTTTCAGATCTGTGTTTTTAGCTTGCATATTGTCAGATGCTGTTCCTTGCATTTCCATTTCCCAATTCTTATATTTCATTCCACACACATTTCTAAACTCCCAAAAGCTGATGTTTCTCTTGCTCTGGCAGGTTATTGAGGTTATCTTGCTTCTTGAGTTTGTTGCTTGTATGACTTTTGGAAAATATTTTTGCTTTAATATATATATGTTTTTGAGGTTTTTTTCTGCAAGTTATAACTTCAGCTGCTGCCCTGGGGACTGAGTTTTGCGATTCTCTGTCTTCTTTTTGTTAGCTTTCCTAAGTTTGTAAAACCCACTCCCATTATCGCTGTTACTTTATTAAGTGGTCATCAGCATAGAAGCAGTAGTTGCTATGATGCATGAATTCATTCATACATGTATATGTGTGTGTCTGTGTTGGGTGTATGTATGTATATGCCTACTCATGTATAATGTGTTTTCCTATTCATCCATTTAAAACAATGCTGTATACTTGCAGGAGGATGAAGAAGAAACATATGAGCAAACTCTAGAATTCCGCAGAGGAGGTGATGGTCAGCCAAGACGGTCCACACGACCTACTCAGCAATTTTATCAACCTCCAAGAGCTAGAAATTGATTAATAAGAAATAAAAGGTAAATATGATATTGCGATTTTATATATGAGTTTGGATTTCAAGAAAAGTAGATCTGAATTGTTCTGTACTTAAGTGTCTTTCAGTTTTTGTGAAGTTTGTGAAAGAACTTTCTGCAACTTGCTAGTAGTTGGCTGTATAAGAACCATCAGTATTGGGTTGCAAGTGATAAGTGTTTTGAAGAAATAAATGACTGTAATCACTGTTTTACAAGCAAATGGACAATTTAAAATTCTTAGAAACACCTTGTTCATCACTAAAAAAAAGGCTTAAGCAACAGCACATGTATGACCTACTTTGTTCTAATAGCGGATGTCTGTTTATATGCAGCTACACCTATGAAGAACTATTGATACTAAATCAGTGTCTTACCATTTAAGTGAAAGATTTATGGTTCTGTCTTTTTAGTTTAAAAAATCATTTATTGCAGTTACCTACATGTAAGATATGTTTGGCATATTGCTTCTGAAAATTTTTTTAGGGATATTGCTTTTCTTACAATACAAGTTGGTTATCTGTATTTCTCTGGGTGTTGTGGACATAGGCAAAGGCTTGATACAGCTGTAGGGAGAGGGAAGGCAATAGAAACACTGTTAAATAGGTTTTAAACTTTGCTTTATGTAAGGACTGAAGTCATCTGAGCTAGCTTTTTACTTGATACTTTTTCACCTGAAAGCAGTAGCGTCTCATTCACTTACATTGGATCAGCTTCTCTGAAATAAGTGGCTGCAGTCCCTACTGAACTTAGTACTTTCTGCCTCTGTCTAGGGTCCCATATTCTGCTTTTTATGAGCCATTTATGTGAGTAAATATCCTTTCTATTTTTTTTACATAGTGAGGGAAGGAGAATGAGCAACACTAAAACCTGTTATCTGTGAGCTTGTCACTGAATGGAGAGGTACAAGGCCTAAGAATATTTGCTATGCTCTGAATCTTGAGGATATACCTGTACCTACACTTTTTAATTAGCAGAAATTAAGGGCTTATATATCATCCTCAGAAAATACACCACACATGCACATTCAGAAATGTAAAAAGGCCAGCCAGATGAAACAGTTGTAATTCTTTTACTAAAGAAATCAAATATGCTGTCCTGCTTTCATTTTACTTGGGGATCTTCTAAATCCTTAATTTTCAATCCTGAATTAAGCAAGCTTTCTAAAGCCACATGCTATTTGATGTACATTGGCAGTGTGGCTTTGTCTTGGATCTCATTTTTTCTACTAGGTATTTTATATTTTATGGAGCTCTTTTTAGTTCCTTTCCTTGCTCCAGTCCTCCGCCGTCAGTAGGTTTAATAGGTGCTGCAGTACAATAATATATGATTTTACTTTTTGTTCATGTGCTAAAATACCTTTTTCATTTGGGAGAGTACTGGCAATCTATGAGCAAAATTTATTCTTGGCTCTAGCCAGGGTGATAATTATGCTATTTTTGCCTGTATCATTCAATTTGCTATTTTAAGTACGTGTATCAATCACTATCAATAAACATGTCATTGGGTAATTTATGCAGAAATAATTCTGGCATATGCCCTGAGCTGAGTTCTAAACCAGCTCAGCTGGTTCAGTGGAGTGTCAGTGTGATCAGCCGAAAGAAATGTGCTCAGCGCACGCAGCACTGAGAGAGGGTATTTGTTGTCTGTGATATTATTTTTGGCATTTCCCTTAATTTTACAGTATAAATCTGGAAAATACATTTGGCTTTGGTCAGCTGGGGGAGGGAGGGGACATCCAGAGAGATATCTCAAGAAGAGTGAATAAGTTGTTGGCAAGTAAGGATCAACCTTTCTAAGACACAGGTGGTTGTGCCTTGCAGGTGTTCTTGTACCTTTCTTTGGAGATTCTAACAGCATCCATGGTATCAAAATTGTAAAAAATACGTAGTTACAGCCCTTCCCTTGCCCCAGTTCAAATACTTCTGTGTTCTCCAAGTAAAAAGGGGTGGGGAAAGAAGATATGTGTTGGAAAATGTGTCATGCAGCTAAATATATTTTTTCAGCAACTATTTTGCTTTAAAAGTACATCTTTTACGGAAAGTACTTCCATATATATCATGTTTTTTCCATCATAATTTAAAACTCTTTGCCTCAGTTAATGAAACGAGGTATTTTCTCTGTCCTCTTTTGGCCCAGGACTATTTGTTTCAACATCTGCTCAATTTAGATAGTGCCAATTTGTCATCTAAATCTGAATTTATTAACCCAGGTCAGTGTACAGTCAGTGGCAGCTTAACCCTAGTGAATTTTGGTTACTTTTGTAGGGGTGACTGTTAGAATATTATGTACTTTATTTTCTACAATACAAATAGAAAATATTGTAAGGGTTGTACATACCTTAAATAGGTGTCACTGTAAACAGCAATTCATTATAAGAAGATACAAGTTACTGCTTGGAAGATTCATCCTTCTAGATCAAAACTTTCACTGCCATCTTCTTTGGCTGCGCTAACTGATTTGTCTTGAGCTTTAATTAAGTAGAGTTAGTATCTCTAACTAGCTAAAATGTAGTAGATCATAACATTAGTGTATTTTATATTAACATGATTTGCTAAATCTAGCTGTTTTAATTATCTGCTTTATCAGGTTTAGGATTGTATTTGGAAAATTTCCAGTGTTAAACTCAGCTACATTTCACCATAAAATAGTGTAACAGCTATTGGATGTAAACACCAAGAAGTTGTCAAGATACTCAGTTGGTCTTAAATTCTTGAAACACTATGATCACTCAGATAGAAAAAGAAAATAAAGAGGCAAGATGTATCTTCTGTATAGAGATTGGATGATGCTACTTAAGCTGTATTAGTTCAGTTGAAACAACCCTTTATTTTGTCCAGAATTCATAATAGGGATTTTTTTCCTCTGCCACTGTATTCTAGTGAACATTTGGAAAACTGAACAGCTTGTTCTTTTCCACTCAGGTGTGTGGCATCTGCAGTTAACTCTGAACAGTATCAAAAATTCTTCTTCACTTTGAGAACACTCTGTTGCAAGTCTTCTTGAAGATAAAAATATTGTAGAGAACAACACAAACTTTGTCTGTGTTATACGGACAAGCTTTCGCCTGCTAGATTTGCTTCTTGAGGCTCAATAGAGTCCAGTGTAGCTGCCGTTATTTGCTTGGTTTGATAGGTAAAGTGATGTGAGGAGGTGGCAATTATGATACTGTGGTGGACATATGTATCGCTTATAGCTCCCCATAGTATATCTCATGCTGCTATGTATCTTGTACTTCAGTTGCATTTTGAACTGCATTGCACTTGACCTAATGAGGTACTGGGTAAAGACAGTGGAATTAGAGAGAAACCAGTAATGAAAATCTATTAAGCTTTTCCAAAAATAAGTGGTGAATGTAATTGGTTCTTCTCCAGTTCTAAAAGTAGGCAGAAAATCAATCGTATTCCTTTTCTAAATTGCTTTCAGCTTACCCAGACTTGTACAACAGTGTAGCTTAAATATCTTGACATGTAAAAGTTCAGGTATAATGAATGTCAGTTCTTAGAAGTGTATTTCTATGTCCTTTTCCTCCTTTTTCTTCCTTAAAGCTTTTGAGAGCATGGTATAGTTTTCTTATTTGAAGGTTTTGATACCATGTTAGAAAAAGACATGATTTATTATGGGAGGTATTAAGGGATCCACTGACACAAAATTTTGCCACAGAAGGATGCTTTACCTCTTGAGCAGATGATTAATGACACCCTTTATTCCTGAGAGGGTGTACCTCTGTGTTACGTAAAATAATGTTTTGTTTTTTCCCTGAAGAGACAGAGAGCCCTTGATGATTACTTTATATTACAAATCAATACGTTCTGGAGAATTTTAGTATTGTGGTAGATGTCTCATCCCTTGAAACATTCAGTCAGATTGGACGAGGCTCTGAGAAACCTGATGTAGTTGAAGATGTCCCTGCTCATTGCTACCAGAAAGAAATTCACTCTATCCCCAATAAAACCAGGAGAAAGAGGTTGGAGTAGAGGACCTTTAAAGGTCCCGTCCAAACCAAACCATTCTGTTCTTCTGAAGACCTTCTTGCTACACTGTTCTATGCTTCGGGGATTAAGAACAATTGCTACAGACTTGCAGGAAGTCTTGATTTGGTGTTTATTTTGATGACATAGCAATAGTCATGTTAAGGTGATGTAACAGAAGTATGGGGTAATTAGTACCTCACTGTGTTTGCAGTTGATCTACAAATGATCTTTTACAAATATCTAGCAGTGTGAGGTAGAAAACACTAACAGAATTTTATCAGAGCACTGCATTTAGAGCCCTTGAACCCACTGTAGGTTGTTCAGGGTATGAGTCAAATACTAGCTTTAACAGGTTTGTAAAATAAGATACTTCTAGAGAATCAGGAGACAAGAATTTAGAATCTAGCAATAATAAAAATACATCCTGAGCTTACACTTCTTGTATAGAAAGTCATAATTGTGTGAAAAAGAAGGGGAACAAGTAATCAGAGATGGGAGTTTTGAAGGATCATAGCTTTTGGAAGAGCCTGAAAGAACCTATGAGTGTGAACTTTTGAGTACTTGGTTATTATCTGTTCCTTGGGTCTTCCTTTGCTCCATGATGGAATTAATCTACACCTTGTCACACTTGCTATGAAATCTGTATTGAAGTCTTTCCTTAGCAATGGAAAAACTGCATTTCTGTGGGAAGTCATTGCCAGAAAGTGTTCTTTCCTTGTATAAAACCAGTCATACTTACTGTATTGAAGTGCAGCCTTCTGATTTATTCTTTGCAAGACTTCTATCTGTGTAAGTGGTGAAAAGCAGATATCTGCTCTTTTGGAGGAAGAAAATGAAATAACAGTAAAGTGTATGTTGCAAAAAAGCAGAGAGGTTTTATGCTTATCTGTTGTATTTTATTTTTCTCCTTTAGAAACCTTCTTGGGGTGAGGGGAAATTCACTGGCAGCTCCAACTTGCTGAAGACTTCTAGAAGAAAGTCTGGCTTTTTCCAAGCAACAGGATAGAACAAAGAAAGCTCATGTGAGCAGAAGGAATTTGGACCTGACAATGCAAGAGACTTTTTTAAAGTTCTTAGTTATATGAAGCTGAATACTTTTTACATATGAAAGAGGCAAATTGTCATTGCTGCCATCAATAAAACCACAGTGCACTATTCTGTTCTTTGCCTTGTATTCTTTTTACTAAGCCTTCATTGTTAGTTAACATAATACTAATGTATCATGATTTTTATTAATTTTTAATTGATTTTTGTTCTAATATTGTTTCTAGTTAAGTAAAATTAAAACTTGTATTTTCTCAGAAGTAGACAGGATTGGGCCTTTAATTTATACTTCAGGCTAGCATTAGTGAACCATGTTAAAAATTAACAGCTAATTATCGTACAGATAAATTCTGAATGGGTTTTGACTGTTTTCTGTGCTTATTTTCCAAAGTTGCTGAAGGCCAAATTACAGATTTGCCTATTATGCTTTTCATGATCTGTGACTAAAAGGTCGAAAAGGGGAGGAGAAAAATAATTATGAATTTCAATAGTAATTTTCTAAATGATTTTAGGTAAATATTTTCTTTCTAGGCATATTTATATTACAGAAATAGAAACATTTCTAGAAAGTACAGGAAAGTAGTTTAAACAAGAAATACAAAAGGATGCATAGGAGTATTTTAAGCGTAAATATGCATATACAGGCACACATGTGCAACCTGTTGAATAATAGGTTATTTCTTGTAGCTTGAAACTTTGCTGTTATTGGTTCATATTAGATTTTTTCTATTATCGTTGGTACTTGAAAGAATCTTTATGTCAAACTACTTATTCTAAGCTGTATCTTTGAATCTTACGTGATTATGACAAATATCTGAAATTTCCCTATTTCTTTAAGTCAGAAGCACTCAAGATCTTTGTACCATGCAAATCCCTTCTAAGCTTTATTCTGATCATATAAGTAACATTTGAAATAGCACGTATGTTTCGAGGTAATTCTGTAAAGACAGAATTTTACCTGAGATATGTATTAATGGTATTAAGTTGTACAATTTTATTGAATTTCTCTCTGAGGGCTCATGCAGTACTCTGTTTGGATAGAACCTGGTTTATCTGGGTGAAAAGAAGTTTTATAATGAGGATGTAATTGAATGTATTTGCAGTACGTAATATGGATTACTGTATGAATGCAGTCAAAACATTGCAAATATTTGCAGAATAGTAACCAAATGTTTTGCTCCCTTAATGGATCCTAAGCAGCTTGTTAAGAATTATAATGCAGCCCACTAATAATTCTAAAATTTGGAAAATAAAAACATGAGCTGTTCAGTTTTGAAGCTCTTCATTATCAACTGCCACACAACACGTTTTCCAAATACTGTGAATCATCCTGGTCAGATCTGCTAAATTGTACCAGTAAGTAAATAAATTGTAGATCTAATACTTTGGATGTTGGATGCTTTACTTCCAGAACTATTGCTAAGACCACTGAGAGCCGCTATTCAGTTTCAGAAAGCAGTGCAGCTATAGCATCTTTTTAAGGAGCAGTTTTGATTTTTGTTTACACATAGACTGTGCGTTAAATTAACCCTGTAGTCAGTGTACCAAAGTAATTTCTGAAATTAAAGTAACTTTTATGTTCTTTTGAGCTTTCATTCTTGCTGTGAACCAACCTTAAAATTCAGAGAAGTGCCATCTGATTTAGTGAACTGTTAAAAAATAATGCCTACTTAGGGAAAATTCTAAGTTTATACAACTACAGTGCAGCATTACTCTAGTGGTTATGGTATTCTGAAATTACTACCTGTTATGTCTGTAGGCAAATGAACTATATTTGAGATTGTTGGTTTTGTTTGTAAAACAGTAAAGACTGTGGTCTGGTCTTTTCACTGGTGCTAAGGGACTGGAAAGCCAGAGTAAGCATAGAGGTGGAGAGTCTTGTCTTTGTGTGTTTTATTATTCTTTTCTGTTTTTGTTTTCACTGAAAAAGTGAAGTAAAAACCGTTTGTGTCAACCTGTTCTGAAAATCAAGAATGCATATATTCGTGCTTATTGATTCCTATATATGGAAACAACATGATGATAAACTATATATTTAAATTATTTTATTAATTTGGATAATACATCAATACCACAATTATAATTTTTTATGAGTTACAATATAGTAAAGTTTACAGACAAAAGAACAACATTACTTACCTTTTATGTTCAGAAAAAGTTACCATGATGAGGTAGGTCTTTGATAAGAAA
Organism: Psilopsiagon aymara; assembly: GCA_024733675.1. Lineage (NCBI taxonomy): Eukaryota > Metazoa > Chordata > Aves > Psittaciformes > Psittacidae > Psilopsiagon > Psilopsiagon aymara. The sequence goes on along the minus strand of JANRGW010014485.1, from coordinate 7,694 downwards.
GTTAACTTCTAATTTGTCAAAACCAACAGCAAAAGCAAGCTCCTGAACTTTGTGGGGCAATACCTGTGTAGCTCAAACAAAAAAGGTTGATAAGGAGCACTGGATCCTGATCATCCAAGTTATTTATTTGCTAGCTTGATTTTTGAGTCTGTTCTGGAGTGTTCTTGACCAGCTGTTTCTATGGCAGACATGTAACAAAGAAACTCTGCAAGCTGAACATGAGCCAGTTGGACCTGTGAATCAGTAAATCCCTGGTCTGTGGCACTTTTAGTAGGATTACAGATACAGCTTCTGAGAATTACTGTCTTAAATTTAGGAATTCAGTTCTAAGGAGATGTTTTCCTTGCCATGGACTTGTATATAACATTTTTACCTAAAGGAAATATAAAAACCAAAACCAAACAACTGTAAGTTCTGATTTAAATTATTCTAAAAGTTACGTGCCAAGGTAGCAATCTTGACACTGAATATATTCGTTTTCCTTTATATTGAGATATAAAATAATTTTGAAAAAAAGGGTGGAAATGTTCTGGTTTTACCTTGCATGTTTCCAGAGTTTTATAAAAAAATCTGATTGACATTGTCATGGTTTTATTTAAAATTCTTCCTTGGACTAACATAATCTGATAGATATTATGTTTTATATATACTAATGTAACTTTTCCTTTTGTCACTGACAGGTGTTAATAAGTCTTTGGTAAACAGCTGTACAAAGCATTTTGAGAATCACTTGTTAAGGTTGCCTCTACCAAGAAACACTGCTGGAATTGTCTCTGCAGAATCTCTCTATAATGACTTGAGCCTTATGCAGATAAATGTTGGAAATCTGACTTTCCAAAGCATTATTAACAACTCATGTTTTCATTGGGTGGTGAACGGTTGATATCACAGGAAGGACAAATCTTATCCATGAGATGCATTTGGCATTACATACAGAATGATTAACAGGTTAATGGAAGGTAAAGATTTAGTTTTAGGTAAATCTGAAGAGATCTTCACAAGGAAAGTCCTAAACAGCAGAACTAGCTAATGAAGGTTCTAATGTAAGCCAGACAGCTGAAAGAATCTGGCAGTGTAGGGTAAAGCAGTCCCTTTTGAGCAGTATGGTTGAAGGGGACTTCATACAGAAAAGTCTCCAGTGGTTTTGTGCATACACATGAATGTATTCAGAATGATTGTCTATAGATGCTTTCTTGGAGAAGAATCCTAGTTGGACTGTCCTTTCATCACATAACTTGATCCATCTCCAGTAAAATCATAACTTGCTTGAGAACTATATAAGCCTCAAGAATGGCTAATTGCACAATCTGGCTCACTCAGTTTAGCTTTCTACTTATTGTATGACTGTTGAGGTATTCTCTTATCTTTTTGTTTTGCTTTTGTTTTGTTTTGGTTTTTTATTTCCTGAAATGCTTTAGAGCAACCTATTGCAAGAGAGCAGCTAAACTATGGAAGGTGCTCCAAACATGTAGCCACTTACCTTCCTATAGCATGACATGCATATGAAAAGCTTTGTGTATTTGTGGTATTCTTCAAAGCAATGGAAGAGACTCATCATTACTTTTTTTGTTTTTCTGATATTTACTGCATGTAATTATTTATGTTGGCCTGTTCTGGCCTTAAATTACTATTTTGTTTTGAGGCTTTGAGAATTTAAAAAGAAATTGCATCAATACTTAATTTTCCCATGAAATTTAGAGACCATAAAAAGTCGGTTTTCATACAAATGCATGGGCTGTTGATGGACCTAATTGTAATCCGGAAATTATGGTGGCATGACTGAAACCAGAATCTAGTATACATTAAAAACAAATCTTGCATGTGCTCAAGTGATTAGTTGTATAATAGCAATAGAGAACTATAGGTGGCCGAAAAAAAGATTCTGCAGCTGCTTCTGAGGAAAATGTTTGCAGTCATAGTGCCTTGTAATATGCCATGTAACTTGAATAGTCTATCTTAAAAAGGTTGCATAGGTAAGTATTGTGCAGAAGATACTCATGTCATTTTCAGGTAGTTTAGTATGTCATGGGATCTTGGATGTTTTGCTTTGATTTTATGCTATATATTTCTAAATTGCAAAGGCTAAGGAACATAAATAATATTTTGTATTTGGTTTATAGTCAAAATAGTCTTAACCCAATTATATTTTGTTATAATGTTATGCCTCTGCTAAACAGTTGTAATCTTACATGCTCATGCGCAGATTTAAGTCTCAACCATCCATTTTGTGCTGATTATTCTAGCTATTTAGCAAAGGAACTTGGTTTGTTTACAATAATAATAAAAGTAAAAAGCAGAATAAGGAATGCTGTATCATTTTGATATGCCACAAATAGTGGGGGTTTTGTACTGGGAGACTAGCATATAGAAATTCAGTGTTCTGTGTGGTATTTGAGCAAGTAAAATAGCTTTCTTCAAAATCGATTTTTTTAAATGTAAAAAATTGATAATTTTATTCCCCTCTGCCCCTACTAATTAAAAATGTTTCATCCCAGTTTAATTGATGGAATAAGACAAATACTCCAGTATTTCACTACTACTGCTGTATCAGTCTCTTCAGGTATATTATGATCAAATGCCCCCAGTAACAGATATTCTTTATGGCCAGATACAGTGTTTCTGTTTTACTGCAATTGGTTGGATTAAAGTGTGTATCAGAACTTGATTTAACATTGTTCGTGGTGAAGCTGAGACGTACCATGCTGACATTAATCAGGAGTAGGTAGTATAGCTGAGTTTGTGTAGTACAGCTGCAGAAATGGCAACACAATTGAGTATGTGCCACTCCATTTTATTTAATTGCTTTAACTGTGGGCTCTCATTTTGAAAGGAAAATAAAAGATAAATTCTTGCAGCTGTACATGAAACACTGAAAATGTGACCAAATTTAAAACAAGAAGCTGATGCCTACCATGTCTTTAAAAAGAAACAGAAAGTTGCTGGAGTTGTGAAATGTGAAAACATGCCTTGTGCATCAGCCGTGAACCTTTGCACTCTGTGGCTGTGGAATCTTTTTTCCCAAATATTAAAGAGTTGAACAATTCCTGATATAGAATAACTGTATTTGGAAACAACTGAGCCCAGCACTTCATTCAGTCTCTGTACTCTGTGAGGAGCCTGGCTGTACTTGCCTACTGGCACTGTATCTCAGAGCATTTCGCAAGAAGCCAGACAACAATTGAGAGTCTTTGATGAAAACTGACAGGTTAAGGTACGAATGTTGGTTTAAGAGTTCCTCCTAACTTAATGTGAGAAGCTGTGGTCTGTACTTGGAAAATACGGAAGAAGCTGGGACATTGTGTGTTTAAATAGTTCTTTGGGATAACTGTTGTATTATTAATGTGTTGCAAACTGCAGTTGTGCATACTTGAACAAGAACAAGGCAGGTGGGAAAAAATTAATTATGATATTCTAACAATTTTGTCAAATAAAGTGCACCATCTGCAGAGAACCTTAGCGTCCTGCAATGCAGCCACTAATGAGTAGAATGTACAGTGTTCATAGATAGAATCCCAAAGTTAAGATCCTTTGAATGCGATCTCATCTGTGGTGAACTGATACTTCTACTACATCCTATTAAGGTCACCTTTTGCTAATATCTCAGGCAGTGATCCTTTGGCCATTCCTAATTGCTTACACATGTAATGCTTTAGACATAAACTGTTGACCAAGTTGGGACTAAGATGGGATTAAGCTGCACTTAAACTCCATCAGGAGTTTAGAAAGCAAGGGGATCCACTCTGAACGTCGTGACTCAGTGAGTGGCTCTCCTTTTTTTGCAGTCGGTCTCTCTGTAAATCGTTCTAAATGAATGGTAACTTTGTTTTCCTTTGTATGTTTCATCAATATAGTAAGTAGTACAGTGAACTCTACCACTGAACTTTGTTAATTTGCACTTTTATAAATTCATATTCAGACTGGTTTTGCTAACACCTTTGATTCTTCGAGTGACCCTAAACCACTAATTCATGGCACTTTGTAAAATGCTAGGAAGATCCAAAAATAGGCTATTTTTAAAATCATTTTTGAAAAGCAAATATAGAATCTCTAAGCCTGCTACTGTGAATTTGCTCTAATATGTTTCTAAAAGAGTTTGACTCGTACTCCTTGTATGCTGGGCAACTGTTACTCAGCAAACTAATGTTAGCAGATACTGAGTATAGTGTCAACCTGCTGATGTTTCTTGACAAGGTGTTGACCTGACTGATTGTTAAACTCAGCCCTGAATATAGGCAGGCAAAGAGTTGAGCACACCTGATGCACACACTCAGACACTAGTAACTAAGCCTGGGGAAGAAGAGGCTGCTTATTGTGGTGTTGATATTAGCATTATGAAGCAACTTTTTATCTTAAAAACGCTTTGAAATAGGGCAGGGAAGCCGTTTGCTGGCAGCGATATGTTGTGTGATATGTTAGGATGCAGAAGCAAAACAGTCTAATGCTGTCAGAGTGAAATCTCTGTGCTAGCTGCTTGTGTTTCCAATGTGGAATAGAAATGTGTGTCAGGAGCAGGGCTAGCCTTGGGCACAAGATTAACGAAGTCTGATGAGCATAGACTTGGCAATAGAGAAGCTGAACTGATGTGTCTGTTTCCAGCAGGGGGACCTGAGGAACAGGGAGCTCCTGGCACAGAGCTCCCTGTTTGGCAGTCTCCAAACTGCCTCCAAGGAAACTTGGAAATGTACAAATCATAAGGGTAGGCATATCTTGAAGTGGCCATTTAATGAAATATAAATGCTTGTTTCCTCCAGGACTTGCTCTCAATGAGTATGTTTTATTGCTAGTAGTTACTAGCATGAGCTGTAACATATGTTTGTTTATCCCATAAAACTTGGAATAGACTGTGCTGATAACAGAATAATTTGAAAGACTGGAATATCTTATTTTCTATTAGATTACCCCATCAATTTAATTATGTCTCTTCCACTATTTGCCTGTGGACTGCAGAATTAAAGCATCACCTGAGGATTTATATCAGAATTAATTTTTACAGTGTACATTTATTGAGCCTTTTTTTGGTCCAGTTCCTCTAGCTGCTTAATTGAATGTACAAAATATGAAAGTTGTTAGCATATTTAAAACTTTCCATGAAGATTTATACTGTGAACTCATTTATTATAAACTATGATGTGCTGTGAAGATAACCCAAAATACAAGTCGCCATCTATATGTGATTAATTGAAGGAGTTATAGAGGAGGGCTTGTCCTGAATTCAGCCATAGCAGTCATTTTTCTCCTTAGTTAGCTGGTGCAGTGCTGTGGTTTTGACTTTTGGCCTGGGAAAACCACTGATAGCACCCGTGTTTTTAGTTGCTGCTCAGTAATGTTTACTCTGACCAAGGACTTTCTGAGTTTCATGTTCTGCCAGGGAGGAGGGGAAGGCAGGAGGAAGAAGAGACAGGACACCTGACCCAAACTGACCAAAGAGATGTTCGATACCACAACATGTCATGCCCAGTATATAAACTGGGGGCAGTCACGTGGAAGGGTTAGATCACTGCTCAGTTGGGCTGAGCATCGGTCAGTGAGTGGTGAGCAGTTGTATTCTCCCCTTGTTATTTCTCTTATTATTGGTGGTAGCAGCAGTTGTTTGTGTTATACATTATTTACTGGACTGTTCTTATCTCAACCCGTGGGAGTTATATTCTTTCGATTCTCCTCCCCATCCCTCCAGGAGCAGGGGGGAGGAAAGAGAGGGAGTGAGCAAAGGGCTGCAGGGTACTAAGTTACCTGCTGGGCTTAAACCATGACAAGGGACCTTAGCTGTGCTTGGCAAATTCAGAAAGTACTTTCAATTTATCTGGTGTCAAGTAATACATAATGAACAAGATCAATTATAATGCTGTGCTCCATTGAGCGTGGCTGATTAAGATCATTGTTCATTCACCTAAAGCCTGTCATTTAATATTTGCATTATTAGAGAAATGCATGACTTGGAGCCTAGCAGTGCTTACTTTTTTAAAGAAGATCTATTTATAGGATATAATTCTTCATTAATATCTTAGTACAGGTAAATCTGGGCCTAAAATACATTGAAATATGTTCTCTGCCTAATAACTAGTTAATGTAAGAGTATGCTTTTTCCTTCCTGAGTTAATTATACTGGTAGAAGTCCTCCTACTGCAAGATTATTGATCACTTAAACAGTCATTCCCTTTAGGGAAACAGATTACAGTAATATAAACACTATGACTGTACCAGGATAGTCAAAGTAGAATGATTTTGATTCCTGTCCTTGTATCGTGTGTCCATGTCCTCTGCCATATGAGCAGTATAAGGACTTGCTCTTGAGACTTTGTTGGGCAGTGTTTGAAACAGGCTGGCTCACCGGATTCAGTAAGTGTTATAAGATACCCTGCTCCAGATGGTGGGTATGACTACCTTTATTCTGTAATGCAGTAAAAAATACATAACTTTTTTCCAAAACCAAACAATCTTTCCTCTCCCCCTGCCACCCCCCACCACCTCCCAAAACAATTTACTGTCCTTTTGTGGCTCCTCCTTGCCTTTGTGTCTTTTAAATTGTGTTCTGATAAAGCATTTGAAATGAGCTTTCTGTCTGCTGTGCTCAAAACACAGTGAAAAAGTGTCACTGATTATCAGTGCTGAGAGATTCACTCTTATCAGCTTATAAAATACGGAAATACTTTATCTCTACTTACAAAATAATATTCAAAATTGGTGTTCATAGGAGAAGCACTGTGTAACAATTTCTTTTTAAGACTTAATTAGGATGTGCTTCATCTAAACACAAAATTCCTTTGTTTTTCTGCCTCATACACTGGAAGTTGACAAGTGGTGTCCATTCTAGTTCTCAGCAACCATTCACTGTCAGTATGTATTAAAGACTAGAATAATTATAAATAGCTAAGAAGACTAAACATACGTGTTTCTGTATGCATTGCCTACTGCCAAAAAGTATGGTTTCCAGGAACTGGAATGGAATCTTGCCTGTTCCTGTTAACACCTCTGAAACAGCTAAGCTAGGATAATGGCAAAGTCTTTTATTGGTTTTATAACTTATTTTCCTCATGTGGTTAATGTTTAGCTATTTGGAAGCATCTTCAGCAAACCTACCATTTTTAAATGCTTAATCGATCACTGTTACATTGGAAACATGAAAAATTATTGTGATCCTGGATCCCTTTGAAGGATCCAGACCTAAAATTCCTTGGGTGACAGCACTTGAATGCTGCATAACGAATACCACTGAATGGTATTCATTATGCAGCATTCTTGCATGTAACAAGAAAAATCCCTTTGCCCTTCATAGCTGAGTCCTATTCATGTGAGAGCTTAGGATAGCCCATGTTTCTGCAAGTAATACAGGATTCAACAAGGAGAAGTGCCATGCTCGACCTTGTGCTCACCAAGAGGGAAGGGCTGGTTGGAAATGTGATACTCCAGGGCAGCCTTGATTGCAGTGATGATGAGATGATCGAATTCGAGATCCTCAGGAGAGTAAGAAGAGCGTGCAGCAAGCTCACTGCCCTGGACTTCAAGAGAGCAGAGTTCGGGTACTTCAGGAACCTTCTCAGTAAGATTCCATGGGATACAGCCCTAGAGAGCAGGGGGGCCCAAGACTGTTGACTGATACTCAAGGATCACCTCCTACAAGCTCAGGAGCGATACATCCCTACTAGAAGGAAGTGCAGCAGGAGGGCCAGGAGACCTCCTTGGATGGATAAGGAGCT
>JANRGW010014483.1:0-16709 GCA_024733675.1 Psilopsiagon aymara | reverse complement strand
CCCATGGCGCACCCTCCCCTCAGCAGAGCACTGCGGGCGCTCTCTGCACCCCGAGCTCTGCACCGCATCCTCCCCTCTCATCGGCTCTGTCTGGGTGCCTACCTCCAGCTTGCCACCAAACTAAATATGGGGCTCAAGAATCTTTCCACGCTTCATAATATTCTGCTTGCCCAGGACTTTGTATAGGATTTCCCACAGCTAGTGGACACTTGCTGTGCCCACCTGTTTTAAACTGCAGCAGAAGAATATCAGAACCAGCAGTTTTTCAGAAATTCCTGGAGCCTGTTGTAATTCTATATTTTTGTTAGGTCTTATGGTAAAAAACAGTCCCAAGAGTTATACTGACTGGGTCTGAAGGCTTTCTACATCTTTAGATTCTTCATGCGCTAAAGCAGGTTTTCAGGTGTTATGTGCCACTCATGCTTCTGTGCTGCCTCATTGAGGGGAAAGGGAAGGTCCACAGATGTGCAGTGCTCATTAAACTCCCTTATCGCATTCAATTAAATATTTTGTCAAATAGTTCAAAGCATCTGCTGAGTTTCCTCAGTCGACAGACCTACACAGTTTGTGTGTTTGACCAAATGTTTCTACTCCTAACTAGCTGAAATTTTAATCAGCTAAATATACAAGGAGCTGGTCCTGATCAACTAACTGTTCATAGGTCCAGATTCAGAAGATCACACTGTTCTCAGATAGAAATACTTGTGCAAAAAACCAACCAGCAGCACTTCTGAGCGTAAAAATACCTAAAGTAGTGGTTCAGGTGCAAGTGTTTCCCATATCCATACGTTACGTTCAGCCTATTAAAGTAAGCTGCAGAATTTGTATACATTTTCATAAATTCCTCATATTTTCGCTTGCCTCCTACTCATCTCTCTTCTTCATACTCAAATATGTGAGATAGTTTAACATTCTACTTTGCTTTTTAGCAATACCCTTGCACTATGGCAAAAGGAAAATTGAAGACTCTCTTTTGGGACCATAATTTTGATATTCTCCCTAGTTGATTTAAACCTGGATCACAGAAAAGAAAATGTGCAGACTAATAAAATACTGTATGATTTATGTTACTTTTCTATTGAATGAATGGACACTGAACAATCAGGAAGGTACAAGGAGATCTAAGTTGCCTGAAAAAAAAAAATCAGTGAATTGACGCATGCTAATCTCTGTTGTGCAGATATATTTATCCCACAAATCACTGGCACTAAATGGGGGGAATTTATCACATTTCTCCTCAAGTGTAAATCAACACTTGAGATAGAGGGGCTGAGGTGGTTTTGACCTCATGTGGCTTTCTGAATTTAGGGAAGGCAAAAGAAAGGCTCACTCAGTGATTTTGTCCTGAGCAGCCCGTAGTCTGGTAGATTTGCATGAGAAAAACGTTTAGGTGGTGGTTGAAGGCAGCTCTGGGGGATCAGGCTGCAAGCCCTGCTGGTGAGCACCAGGTCGCAGAGATTTTCCTAACTGTCTTGATGCCAGTTCAGGAAATACCTTATCTATTTTGGCAAGTTAGGAAGTAACACTTTATAGATAAAGAATGTATAATTGTTACTAATTAAAAGAAATAACAAAAATAGATGTTTTCACTACTAGAAACAGTTCATACCCATGCTTCAAATAAAAGGTCTATCTTTCCAAGGTGTTTTTTTTGCATATATTTAGCATTCTAGCAGAAAGCATATCCCCTGGAACAAGTTTATATTACCATTTTGTGTTCTTTGTGCTTGTTTATACTCAAAAACAATTGGAAACTTATCTTAGATACAAATGCATTAATCACAACATGTCACTGAGTAGATTCAACAATTTTCTTCTTATCATTTGCTGGTGGATTGTTGATTTTAAGTCCTCCCTATTCTCAATTATTTATTCTTGATGTATGATCAGTCGCCTGATTCATAGGGTGTGGAATAATGAACCCCCTGATTAGATAACTGAAGTATATTATAAGTATTTTAGACAGTAAATGAAAGGCAAATTTTTTGTGACAAGCGACAATTCAGATTATCAGCTGGAATGGTTGGATAAAATGACATAATCTTTCAAGTTACAGATATTCCTTTATGCTCAGGTAGTATCAAATCCTTCCCCCTCCCAAAAAAAGGCAAAAGAAAAAAAAATAAGAAATGTCCCCTTACAAAACAAGTTTGTAATACAATTTGTTAATTTTGTTTGTTAATACAAAACAAATTAAAGAAATTTATAAAATAAGGAGGCAAAGCATTTATGATTATGTGGTTATGATTAGTATTTATGTTCAAGATTAGACTTTCCCTGTCTTACTGCTTAACAGCGTTATAAAAAAAAAAATAGTGATATGAGTTATCTTCTGGGTGGTGGTGAGACAGATTGATCATAGTCATATCATGTAGCTTGATATAGTAACTGTTTGGTATCTGCATTTTGCCATCAAAGGACATTTGTGCTTCACACAGCTAAGTGAATTTTGCTTGCCAGTTTATTGCACTGACTTCAGTGGGAGTCTGAGGGGTCTAATTTCCATTTATCTGACTAACTTTTATGACTATGTTACATTTTCATAATTCTTAGAAGCAAGGACAAAGGCAGATTACAGGTTAAGCACTTGCTAGCATGAATTATTGCACAGCAAAACAATCCTGCAGATCAAGTGGAAGCTAGGCCATTCTCTGCCTGAAGAACATCTTTCTCAAATGGCAACACACACTGATTTTTAACATGTGTGCTTTCAAGGGTATTTAAGTGTCATATTTCAAAGACCAATCCAGAGTTCTCAGATGTGACTATTCAGAATGAATTAATAAAAATCTTTACTCTGAAAAGCATGATGTGCATTGAAAAAGAAAAGATACCACTGTGTGGGGACAGAGAGCAGATGAGTCAAAAAAACTTCTCCAGTTAAGAGAAAATTATTTCATGTGTATAGAGTTAGAGGAAAATTTTGCTGTCTCACTTGGTGTATAAATTGTATTACCACTTGAAGGTGCATGATAGAATTTAAATATATGGATCTATAGCAATCATAGGCAGTGCTTTTATTGTGGTGGTAATTCAGCAAATTTAGCATGTGTGTAGCAATTGCATTGCAACAGGATGAACCGGCAGATATGGTCCCATAATTTCTTTCTAATTGTAGAGATATCACTGGAATGGTTTCCAAGATGAATTAAAGCTTTTCCAAACAAAACATTTGTACTAGGACATTGTGAAATATGAAAAAATAATGATATTGATAGGCAAAAGTTTCCTGTCTAATGAAATTGGCTCATAAGGCATTGAATTCCTTCTCTGAGAATTATCTTGGTTCACATTTGGCATAGGGCAAGTGTGGGTACAAGTCTGTATTGAGAGTCTTAAACAGGGCTTGAACTGGGAGGCAAGGCAGCTAAAATGGAAAACAGAAATAACTGTTCTTTTCAGTTCTGAGAGAACAGAGAATCTTAAACAGATGATCTGTTGAAAAGTCTTCACGGGCCAGATGCTTCAGCACTAAGAGGGCAGGTTCACAGAAAATTTTCCATCCAGCCATCTGAAAACTACAGCTTATTCTGGAAGTGAACCCACCAGAAAAAAACAAAGTTGCAGAGAGTTAGGATGCCTGAGCTTTCCAGGAAAAATTCCTAAGAAAATACAAGAAAGGTCACATGAACCAAGCTACTCAAGGAAATGCTAAGTTAGTTTTCCTGGTGTAATTGGTATTCAGTTTCTTGCGCACAGGAATATACATAAACATTAGTGAGGAACTTAGCTTACTGCAGCCCCAAAAAGAACCCCCAAGATGTATTGAAGGTTCAGTATCTGGCTTTTGATGGTAATCAGTGAGTCCACTGCAGCCAATCCTTTGCTCACAGAAACACTGCTGCAGTTGGTCCAGAAATGTCTTGATGACCTCAATCAAAAGGAACACCAGATGCCTTTCAGAATGGCACAGTTGACGAAAAATGGCTTTGATCAAACCTGTGCTGTGAATGAGTTCATTTAAAGTGCTCCACTTGGTATTAAATTATGTAGGAGAAACGTATTTGAGCAGTGTATGATTTCACACATACATAAGGACAAAATCAGTGACTCCCATCTTAGAGATGTTGCAGAAGCTCAAGATGAAAATCATCATTTGGGGCTTTTTCTGATTTATAGCTCATTCTTTCCACTTATGTTAAAATAAATAAATAAATAAATAAAAGTGCGTTAATGACTACTTTGTACCATGAGTAGAATTTTACAGTATGAGATAAGAGATACTGTTCCAAACTCATGATGCATATTCCTTTATTCCTGCTATAACTGATATAATATTTAATGGTTTTGGTGGGCCTGGGGTCTCCTATGTTTCCCCAAGTACATGGCTGCCTGCATCTTTCTGTTCTTAAATCATAGTAAGAAAAGGTACCGTCCTGGACATTGGCATCAGAGAGAGTTTCAGCATTGACTTTGTGAAGAATCAGGTGAAATTTAGAGGACAGACTGCTGACATCATTTATATTAGATGGAACAAACTTCAGGCTGAGGTGAGGTCAGACAAGACACTAAATGTCTTTTATCCTGTCTTATCTGTAGCTGAAGGTAGTTTCTATACAAGGACATTTTGCTGTAATTGAAACATTTCTTTTTCTTCGTTTGTTCTTTTTTTTTTTTTTTTTTACTGAAGATTTGGAAATTTACAAAGAATTCTACTCATGGGTTTATAGAGACTCAGACGGCAAGCAGTGGATGAAAAGTAGTTGTCAGCTTCGTCTCCACGGGGTGCTGCTCCAGGAACCTGAAACTGGATTAGTTCTCCTACAGAACAGCCACAAGATGACCTGAAAGGGCCCATAAGGCTGACAAAGCTGTGGAGTATGCTGTATGCTGTCTTGGACCCTCAGCAGTTGCAGGTGGCTTCTTATGTATGAAAATCAATCATGTAAAACAGTTCAAACGAACCCCTGTTAACCTGACCTCTTTTACTGGTAGTGAAATTTTCTTCTATTCACTGTTCCATCAGGACATGACTTTTTAAACCACACTGAAAGGGGCCCTGATGTGGATATATTTGGATTACAAAGAGCATGTGTTTTCCATTTTAAGGAATGTCAGTCTAAGCATTTAATTAAGAAGTAGGTACAGCTGGTGTTTTAACTAAATATATTGTAGTTGTTGTCAGCCTTTCCAAACAAAAAAAATTTATTTCCATATAGCCACAAATTCCACAAACTACAAGCACAAACCATGTCCACAGTGCCTCATAGCTGCTTTAATCCTGAATCCAAACCCATGCCATTGTTTTTTTAACTTGGGTCTATGTGTCAAAAAGAAAGGAAGGAAGAAAGAAGCAACACCACCAAAAGCATACTAAAGGTTGTTACTTTTTGCTTCTTACAAGAATAGATTTTGAATATTTGAGATTTAAAAAGCCCAGAGCATATCTTCAAATGATAGCTCAGTTGTCCTGAGGAAAATCCATCCGCTGGCCTTGTTACCTCAAAACTGTATGCCTGTCTAGAAACTAAGTAAACAGATAGTTTGTCAAGATGAAACATCAATATCCAGGGTATAAAGGTTTGCTTGGGATGATATAGGCTTAGCTCCCAAACTGAGATAGTTTGCTAACCAAGTCGATAGGATATCTTCCAGGATAACATAAAGTAAAAGCTAAACTGCATAGCCCTTGCAGCTAAACAGACAAACCAGTGTTTTTTTCTACTCTCAAATTGTTACTAAGAATAAAAGTATAATAACAAATAAAAATAATTTTAAAAATGCTAAACAGTAACTTTTAATGGTGCATCTTTTCATGTCAGCTTTCTCCTTTTCCACTATTAAAACTAGTATCTCTAGTATGAAGTGCATTAACTAGAAGAGATCATCTATTTAATCCAATCCATAATCATCATGATTAAATTATGTGAAATCCATAATGTAGATCTATTACCTGAAAGACAATAGGGCAAAGACTATGTTATGGCTTTGCTCAGGGTAGGAAGCTTGACCAAGGTGAACTTCCACAACAGATAAATCAGTTTTCACTGTAGTGACTCCCCATCCTGCTTTTTTAAAACACATGTAGTATTTGACCTAAAGTCAAGTTCATAAATACCCCACAGAATTTCATGCAGCTTATGAGGATAATGCATAATCTGAAGTAAAGCAGGCTCCCTTTATTTTTAGAACAAATAGCTTTATTTGAAAGAAATAGCACTGCATATATCTTCTAATACTGGATAATCACCTGTAGCATTAAGAAAAAATTAAAGGAGGGCAAGTAGCTCTGGGACAGAGGTTTGATTCCATGCTTCTATGAAAAGGGTGTTGTCAAAGAGTTTCTAGATATGGGACATCATTCTTACTAAAACTGAGGTGACTACCTGACTTGGAACTATACACTAAACACATTAACTCTTACAGTGAAGATAATTACAGCTGGGACCTGGGCTCTTATGCATTTTAAGACAGTTATCTTACATTTTCAGTCAATAGTTTCAAGAAGCAAGAATTGCAAAAGAATAGATGTCACCATAACCAAATGACAGAGAATAAAAATCTGACCTGTATGCCAAAACAATCCTTAACAGTTTCTTTCCAATGTGGCCAGAATGTTGGTTTAGTGAACTCAGTGAACTCAGATCATAAAGTTATTATAGAGTTACTGCTATATAAATTGCAGTGTCATGAATACCTCTCTGTCATCCCAGGCTGGCTTGATGAGATCCACCTGACTAGGTGATCATTAAATCCTAAAAGGCAACTACTGATCTGAAACATGGGATAATGTGCTGGCTGAGGCTTTGGTCAATGGGATGTGGATCTGTAGTAGTGGGTTGTTTGCCAAAGGCTACGAGGAAGCTGAGAGTTAGGAGAAGAGGATACAAAGAGAGCAAGCCCCACAGAGGTGGTAATTGTGTTTCATGAGGGGGAAGAATGCAGGAGTGGGTTTGGGTCCTGGTCCAGGAGCAAGGTGCTCAGAGGGTGATGTGTGAGGTACTTGGATCAGTCACCTGCTGAATATGTGCGTGTCCCAGAAGGGAGCTGGTGAGTCCCATGCTCTGGGAGTTCTGTTCTTTGATGTTCTAGGTCCATTTTTGTAGACAGAGAGAAGGGGTGTAGCAATTTCTTTCTGAGAACCTAGACTGTGCAAGTTTTCCACATGGTGGACATGTTATCACAAGGGAGGTTGCCAGTGCGTCTTCTCATAACATTTTTATCACCTCAAGGTTAAGCGCTGAAGAATTTAAACTGAGAAGTATGAGATAAAGTAGAAATGCAACTAAATGTGGCCATTGAGGACATCCCACTGAAAAGGTCTGCTTAATCCTTCAGTTTTGGAGTGCTGTGAAGGCAGGTGAGAGAATTATACTCTAATGTAAAATTCAGGCTTTCCTGCCTGTGCTGATAGCCTTTTCGGATTTGCTTTGCTTTGTTTCATCACAGCATTCTATACACCACTTACTGCTCTGTCAGCAGTCACTGGCCAGTCTTGCATGCCAGGAGAAGAGACCCTCCTCCCAAGCGTTTGTGACCTCTGGGCTTGAATATTATTCACAGGAATGAGATGACTAAGCTGAAAAATGCTCAGCTGCTTTGTAATTCAGCAGATGAACAAGAGAATGTTCATCTCAGATGCTTCTCAGATGCTGCTGAAAAGACAGCACACATACACCCTGCTTTCTGGAGATGGGTCTCTGTCAAAGGCAGAGTTAGAGTGAAGTTTTCAGAGCCCTGCATCAAACCCCAGTTGATTTATGTCATTAACTCTTCCACATTAGGTAATACTTCTCCTGAAAAGGAGACTGTTACTTTCAGCAGTGATACTAGTATGAAGGGCAGAGATTCCTCCTTAGTTGATATGTATTCTGGGGTGTTAAAATGGCTAGAATTACGGTAGATCTTATAGTTTTACAGCAAAGTGCAGTATGCACTCTTCTGAGCTACTCTGCTTGCAATAACAGGCAATCACAAAGCCAGTTCAAAGCTGTGGGATGTGATGAAAGAGTTTATTCTCTTGATGGCGTTCAAATGTTGCCTGAAGTCTGGCCCCCATTAAAGGTGAAATTGGGTGCATCAGTATCCACACTAGTAATTTGCTGTTTTCTGGTTTACTCCCAGGCAATGCTCTGGAGTGAGCTAGCTATTTCCTTCCAAAAGGAGACCTAGAAACAGTTGAAATGATAATTTGTTCCAGGGTCTGTTTCTGGATGCAGCCCACACCATGATTGACTCCTATCTAGGACATTCCTCCCACATTACCCCATGTGGTAATGCAGTACATATCCTTGGTGTCATGCTATGAAAAACACAGCTGTGCCAGACTGCATGAAGCACAACCCTCACATTATTTCAGGCATTGTGAGCTGGAAAAGATGACATGCAGTCTATCCTTGACATAAAGGAATCCCCACAAGAGGGGGATGCTCTTAATTCACAGCCATAGCTATTACATCTTAAGGAGCATGGGGAGGCCACTTCTGGCTGTCTTGTGGTGCCTATAAATGCCCAGATTTCTTAGATGTTAACATCTATTGAGGCCATTTTGTCAGGTGAAAAATCATCTGTTTGTAAGATCTTTAACTTGTTTGGCATACAGAGAGAGGAGATGCCTCTTCTTGTCAAGGGTACAGGTGGTGAAAAGAAATAAGAAGAAAGCATCAGTCAGAAAAATGTAATGATACTGCTTGTTAGAATTAATCATAGAAAAGTTGTTTTCCATAAGTCTCCTGATTGATTCTTTCACTTATTTGGTGGGACAGAGGCGTATAACATTTTATCATTGATAACCCAGCTGCTTTCATAAATGTGCCAGCACATGCTGCCTCCTCATCACTATCCAGCTGAGAATCAAGTGTAACTGGCTTTAGGAAATGTAGAATAAGCTCAATAAGCCTTTTTTTTTTTTTTTTTTTTTTTTTTTTTTTTCTAAAGACAATGTGCCACAGTTCCAAGTGTAGTTCTGGGGAAACTGGCGGGTGATTACAAGAGTAAAATAACATCTTGCAATTAAATTTCAAGATCTAATTCTCAAGGAGTTACAAACTCCATATCTAAGTACTTAGGTATGTACATATTTAAGGATTGCTTTGTTCATCAGAAACAGAGCTAGTGGTTAGGAGGCTGGAACGGGACAGCTGCTCAATAGCTGATACTCCCACAATTTAGAATGGGGTTAAGAGCAATAACACCCTCAAGGGGCATTAAAATTCTATTTTTAGCAGAAGTCATTGTCAAGCATAGTAGCTCTCTTGAGTGCTGGCAGTGACCACTAGTAACTAGTATGCCATACGGAATTTTAGCAAGTGTAAAAAGTATTGATGCAAACATCATAATTTTAAATAACTTTTTGACTGTGAGTCTTCCAACTATGGACGTGTCCTTTCTGCTTACGGGTTGTAGCAGTCAATTTCACATCCTTTATTCTTTTTAATTTCTGTAGATGTTCTTATACTTTTTTCGAACACACACAATAAATAACTGTTATTATTCTGAAGAATGGTGATGTGATAGTTTATTATAGGTTGTACAATTGCTGCAGGAGAAAGAAGTGCATGAAATACAAGTGAAAACAACAACAGGATTCTCAATATTGTGTTAGTATAAAAAGTTTTCTTTGACCATACAGTTTAGATTCTTGTCAATATAATCCTAACAATAAAATCACATCCAGTAGAGTTTGTAATGATTATCCCAATACTATTCCAGCTGACGTCAGCCAGGACTGTGCCCCTGTAGCAATGCTGAGGCTGGCCTATTTATGTTATTGTGCTCAGGGAATTCTTCTATATGCAAGTCCATCCATGTTTCATTGAAAATACTGAGCACATTTTTTTCCCTCTTATTTAATGTTGGAGTTAAAGCTTTAGATTATAAATGTAAACTTGCATATTTGTTAGACTCACATGGCACAAAGCACAGGCCAGGCACAGTTTGCAAACATTATTATTGTGCCTTGTATTTAATTTTTGGATGTTCTAGAGGTTATTTTTTTATTCTTTTAAAATGTTGGCAAAAGCACATGCAACAGTATCAAAGCCCTAAAGGTTAGAAAATGAAGCCAAATGCATGAAGGACTGTTCCCCAACCATACTTAGGGAATACGTTGGCTCACAAAGAAGACAAGTGAAACTTTGTAGTTTCCCACATGCTGAACTGATTTGCACTGCAATCCTTGCTCTGATTACTTACCTTCAGATACAAAGACCTTGCATGTACAAATACAGGCACATTATGAATTTAGAAGGTAAAGATAAGGGTCAAAGCAACGAAAAAGGGCCAAAGTGCGGGGAAAAAAAATGGCGGAAGGGAAAGACAGATTATAATACTATCAAGTATCTACATAGTGAGGTGTATAAGCATCTTAATGCTAATGAATGCAAAGCTTAAAAATTGCATATGCCATTTCAGTCTGCAGCTCTAGTGAACTGAGAAGTGAGGAAATTTGCATAGGCAGCTGCATTCAGAGCATTGAAGAAGGGAGCTGGGTAGATTTCTAGGAACACTGGGACAGAGAGCTTAACTAAATATGTTTCCTAAAGATAGACTTTATTTTGATTTGGAAACTAAACCAAATTCCTCTTAAGAAATATTTTTTTTTGTTCAAGAAAGAAGTTTGGCAATAACTTGAGGATAATATGAAAAATCTTATTGTAACAGGTGTATGTTTCAGTATATGAGCTATTAAATTTTCCTACTTTAGATTTTCATGTGGTGTGAGCACTGTTGTATGTAGCATTACTTGCATGTTCCCTTTGCTTCTACTTCCTTATTGTAATTTTCTGCAAGAAAGATTTATGACGAGTCACACTATGAGGATGACTGGCTCAGGCATCAAAAGCAGTCTTGCCTTAAGCTTATTTCTATATTGCATAACATTTGAATCATACCAAATGTTTGTCCTTATAATGCAGTCCTTATTCTTACTGACTGGTGCTGTGAATGACCAGTTTGGGACCATACTTGACTTTATTAATGCCAAGAGCAATCTTGTCATCAAAGAAAGTTGATTGAGATCCTCAGATAAAAGGTATTAATATGCCTATGTATTCATTGTCTTTGGTTCTAAGATAGAAATTGGATGCAAAGACCTTGGAGATGAATGCAAAAGTAGATGAAATTTCTTGGTTGCCACCAGACAGTGTGAAAGGATGTTTCTAAGAAAAAATCTCAAATATTATGATACTGCCAATACAAATGTGGTAGTAAGTCTGGGGCTATTTGAAAAGAAAGAAAAATGGTTTCATTATTCGCTTAAAAAGACTACAAAATGAAAAACTGAAGGATTGGTGTGACTGTTGTTTTGCAGGAGTTTTTTATCAGAGATCTGTGTATTAGTTATTCAGGCAACAATGTCTCAGGATTGCAAAATCAGTTATGTGGTTTTAAGAAGCATTGCCTAATGTTGAAAACCACTAGGTTTAGCCATGTAGATTCTTCAGTTGGGGTGGGGAGAGGATCTTATTTACAAGTTAGTCATCTGCTCTGGATACTTACAGCTCATTTGCTTCCTCATGAGCTTTTCAGCTTTGTCAAGAAAAAGTGGTGACTATAGGAGCTATTATGCTTTACAAGTGAGAGCTGTTAGTCTGTGGTAAGAAGCCACAGATTTTGATGCCTTTACTGCTTTAGAGATGTGAAATATTTTTATAAAGAACATTTCTTTTGATGTTGCATTATGAGTTTCTGGGGTTGGTCCTATGAACAGTAATGTCCTGTCTTCAGAATATACTATTATCTTTCATCCTTGATATGCCTTTACAAGCTTTTTTCTTTTATTCCTCTCTTTTTATTTAAATTAATGAATATATATTTCAAATGATTTATGGAACGGGTGAGTTACTATGAACATGCAAAACTCCATCATATATATGATCAGATTAAATGAAAAGGTCACAGAAAATAAATTTGACAGAGATTTGGGGAGGCTATATAGTGTATGCTCAGCCTCAAAAATTCAACTCTGCCTTTGCCACCCCTGGCAAACATTTGTCTAAACCCTCCTTAGAAGAGTCCAGTGACAGATTTCACAATCACCCAAAGCAATCTATTCCCACGCCTTGTGATTCTCGAAACAAAAAAAAAAAAAAAGATATCCAACCTGAATTTCTCTAGCTGTAATTTGAGTATATTTCCTCTTGTCCTCTCTCCAAGGACGTGAAGAACAGATTACTCTTTTGCTCTTTGCAGAAGCCCTTTCTGTATTTAAAGACTGTTATCAGGCCTTCCTTCAATGCTTCTCTTCTGTAGACTAAACAAACCTAATTAGTTTTCAATTACAGCTTAATGTTACTTAGCTATCTGTGAGATATAATGTGGAAGGAGCACTTGCTAAGAACACAGCATTAGAAGAATAAAAGAAAAGTTTCAGAAGATACACTTGAAGAGTGCTTAGCTCTGCTTTTTATGTTTTTCTGTCTCATTTATTTCCTAATTTAAATTTAGAGCCTTGTCTCAGCCTTGTTTACAAGGCTTTTGCTAATTTCCAGTCCAGACCTAAGTTCAGATTCCGATGGCAAAGCACTTTATTCGAGAGCTTTGATTGAGGTCAGCATTTACCAAAAATGAGTTACATCTGACAATTACAACCAAGTGAAAGAACAGTGGCTTAAAATTATACTCTGGCTGAAAAGGGAGATACTATACTTGGACTTCATAGAGGTTCTCTGACAAAATGAGATAGTTCTTACTATTAAGGTACTATTTCCCCACTTTCTCTTTTTCCTGAAAGGAATGAGGGAATTTGTAACAAAATTGAAAGAGACATTTAATTTAAAAGAATAAGTAAGCTTATGTGTGTTCCTAAACTGACTTTCATACTTCATGAATATCTCAAAAGTTGCTCTAATCTTATCTAGTATTAAAACTCTTCTCTGTGTTAACAGCAAAACTTTGTTACTAAGCCTGCTTATATTCCCAATATTTCATAGAATTTCAAGTTATCCAGGCTTTGTATTAAATAAAATATTACAAGGTCACTTTCTCACTATTTTCTCACTACTGTAAAAGTGCTGTTCTTTGATCTGATTTTTTCCTCCTTTAAGGTGTGCAACAAAGGGCTTCATGCAAGTGTCTCTGTGAAATGATGAAACATTTTTGCCATGCTCTGTTATTTTTGCTGTGGTTAGCATAAAAATGACTTGAAGAGTGATAAATTCATAAGGCTTCAGTCAGAATAATCTGGAAAATTTATTGAACTACATTTGCACAAAATATTTGAAGATGTTTTATCTAAGACCATGTTAGGCAATCAGCACAGACAAATAAGGAACTGATTTACCAACCAGTAGTAGATTCAGAGATAAGAATAGACAAATGATAAACTGATATGACTTGTCCACCTCGATAGTACAGAAAAAAACCAAAAAATGGTCTTACTTTTGTGCATTGCATTAATGAGCAAGAAGCTGGAATTCTGTCTGCAAATTTGGCACTGGATTTGAAAGATGAGTCTAAAAAATGGGAGCAGGACTGGAAAATACTACTGTGTACAGTCTTTTTTTAATTACAGGAAGATTTAGAAGTGACTTGACTGATGCATAATTGTGTTTGCAAAACAGCAGGCATTGAAAGGCTCTTTAAAAGAAAAAACCGTAACAAGGATTCTTTTAAGCCAAAGGCAGACAAATTCAAGCAGGAAATGAGGCATGTGCTTGTTGAAGTGAGGTAGGAGCAAATGGGATTAGCTAACAAGAGGAGTCGTAAGCTTTTCATCTCTCTGTGCCTTCAGATGAAGACAAACTGCCTTTCTGTGAGATGCGCTTCAGAAAAGCACCACAGGTCTTCTGTGGGCCAGTGACTGACATGAATGGTCTTGAAGCATACAGGTAGTGAGAACATTGGATAGATGCTTGTGCCTTCTCTTTCTGAAAGTCAGAACACTTGGCATTGAGCTTGAAACTCTGAATTATGGAGGATGTGATTAAGAAGTTCTCTATTCAGATCTAACATTTTGTTACTCCCTTCTACAAAAGTGGCAAATAGATCATCTTTATGCTTATGTCAGTTGCTTAGTGTCCACAGCTTGCCTTTCACCCTGCTCACATAACCACAGTTTGGAATTCCTCCGTTTTTTTGTGAACAGCCTTGAGTGCTGAAAACATGCTAGCAGCAAGGTTTTGGAGAGTGAGAGATGAGCTGTTTCTCCACGTGCAGCTCTCAGGCTCAGAGTGTACTTCTGTTCACGTGAAGCATGGTGGGTCAACTAGTGTTACCCTGCAAATTCCTCTCTAGCCAGAATTCCAGTGGGAGAAATGAAGAACCACTTCAAAGGACCACTGTTTTGTGTAAAAAGGTCTTTTTCCCAGTGATGTGCCAAGTTTCTTGGGTCAACCCCTGTGCAGCTCTTCTTTCAGAAACAAGAGCCGCTAGCAAGGAACTGAGATCCTGACTTTGTCCCCACTCTGAGCAGGTACTTCAGAAAACTAACTTGGGAGCCATCAAGGATAAAAAATGTTTGTGACACTAAAACAGAAAATACAGGGAATGCAAAACTGCTCTGCATTATCCCTATTTGTAGCATTTCCTTCCTTACCCTGTTTTTTTTTTTTTTTTCTCAGCAAGATCCTATGATTTTAGGCACTGCCAATGCAGATGATGATTCCATGTGCTGAACTCCACTCATTTCATCTCAGATTTTCCTTGTTGCCTAACAGCAGCCAAAGAAAACCACCAGTTCACATCTCTGCTCCTGGGTAGCCTTGGCCAGGGAAAGGGAGCATAGCAAGGTGCTCACTTCTCTTGCAGAAGTAACTTGTCAGGTTGAGATATAGCAGAGCTCAGTTCCACCTCATCCATGCTGATCTCAGCCACTTTCCTCTGTATATGTTAAGGGTGTCTAGCAGATGTGTTGGAGAAAAGCAGTCAGCATATGCTGTAGTCTTCTTACCTTCACTGACAAGAACTGTTATCTTCTTTTAATAGGCAAAAGCTTCTCCAGTCAGGGCAGATCAACAAGAGAAGATATCCTGGGCAGAAACAGCAGTCCCTCTCACAGAAATTCCCTGTGGAAACCATTTCTGCAAGGGAGTTAAAGCACCTGCTCATTAGCCTTTATTCATCTTGTGGAGTCTGTTCTTGTTTACTGCTGTCATTTCCCCTTCTTAACCTGAACTCTGTTTTCAGATCTTTATTTTTTTGTAAGTAACATCAAAAAAATAATTTAAAAAAGTAGCATCCTCTCCTGTTTCTGCTTTGCCTCCCCTCCCCTTTCTTACCAACTTTAGTTTCTGCTTTTAATTGTTTTGCTTTGTAGAGGAAGTGAAAGACTGTTTACTGATCCTGTCCCCACCCTTTCCTTTCATGTCACAACTAGTCCTTGAAATATGATGGAATAATAGTTATGCATGTTCTCTTCCCCTGTGAAATTATAGTTGCTGTTTAATTCTCTGTTCTAAAAGTGAACATGGTGTGAACAAAGATTTGGATCATCATGGATGTGCTTTGTTCTGTTGAGCATCTGACATTTTGATGGACTACGTTGTGTAGCTTCTATTTTTTTATCCACCTGGAATACTGACAGCAATCCTGGGGAGGGGAACAGACATCTAAGAGAAGAAGTCTTTTATACTGGGGTGGAGGGATTCCATTATTTCTCTTGTATTTTGGACATTGAAATTGGAAGTGAAGAATAAGGCAGTGGGAGAAGGGAATAACAGGTTGATGTTAGCATGTAAAGATGCTTTATTTCAAGTTAAGCAGAAAGTGCAGGACATGGCAATACAGCAACAAGCAGATGAGATGGGATGGATGCACAGCAAAGATGTTATTACAGTCGCCTTCAATATTACACATTTCCATGTGCAATGTTTACTAAGTGGAATTTAAAGATGCAAACAGCTAAGCAAACAGATTTTTGGCATCATTTCATAAAAGAAAGTAGGCTGAAGATTAACAAAAACAAAAAAGAAAAAGACAAAGCTACCCCTTTATCTTGAATGAAATTCAAGTGGGATACTTATTAACAGTTAACTTAGTCATGCCTAAAAATGATTTATAAATTGACCAAAGACATATGACTCCAGTTTTTATTGCAATAGTTTTCTGAACAAAAACTGTTGCTGTTCATGTCTCAGTCTTGCAATGGGACCTAGAATAATGATGCCTGGTCCTTTGGGGAAGGCCATCTGAAGTTGATACAGGATTACACAGTTTGGGTATTTTAGATGAAAATGTAGAACAAACATTATGTCTGTCCAGTAAGTGTGTGGATAAAGGCTGTTTTCTGTGTATATAAATTTAATCTCAAGAGGTTTTGCAGAGGAAAATGCTATCTTGGCACACAGTAATGGCATAGTTGTCAGGACAGTCTTGTCTCATGGATAAATATGGTTTAAAAATGAAGCAAAAGATTTTTTAAAAAATTGTTTAATCATTATCCTAAATATTTATACCTGCTGAGCACTGTGAATCCAAACATTGCTTCCAGTTGTACAATATTAAATGAAAAACTGAGCCTGAGATCATCCACTCGTGCTTATCAGCTCATCTGGAGTTGTTATCATGTGTAAGAACAAGCCATTGTGATTTTAAACTCCTCTGTTTTCTAATAAATTTTACCTTAATTCTTCATAAAATCCGTGCAGCACTGTGTCATGGGTTCAGCAGTAGCAGTCATTTTTCTCCTTCTCGGTAGCTAGTGGAGTGCTGTGTTTTTGACTTTCGGCCTGGGAACAGCATTGATAACACCAATGTTTTTAGTTATGTCTTAGTGATGTTTGGTCTGGCCAAGGACTTTCTGAGCCTCATGCTCTGCCAGGGAGGAGGGG
>JANRGW010014482.1:0-22939 GCA_024733675.1 Psilopsiagon aymara | reverse complement strand
CAGTCCCTAATGAAGAGTCCCTCCCCAGCATCCCTGTAGGCCCCTTCAGATACTGGAAGGCTGCTATGAGGTCTCCATGCAGCCTTCTCTTCTCCAGGCTGAGCAGCCCTAACTTAGCCTGTCTTCGTATCTTCATTTTAACCAATGTCTTTCTGCATTTCTGCAGTTATTTGGATAATATGTTTTTAACTTTATCATTTATAAAACACCAGACCTTATACATGCACAAAAAAAACCAAACAAAAACAAAAAAAAAGTGAACCTTTTTGTTTTATGGGGTTTTAGTTGTTTGGGGGGCTTTTGGGGAGTTTTTTTGGTGGAGTTTTTTTTGTTTGTAGGGTTTTTTGTGGGTTTGTTTTTTTTTTTTTCTTTTTTTTTGTATTTTGATTTGGTTCTTTATTGGGTTTTTTTTTGGGGGGGGGGAATGAGAGGTGTTCTCAAAAAAATATTATGGAAAAAGTTACCTTTATTTTCTGTGTTAATTAATATTTTTTTCTGCCCCTGTTCAGCTTTCTCTTTATGTCCCTTCCCACCATTCTTTGCCCCATGTGAGAAGAAACTGAGAAAATATATTTGCTGTTAGAATGAAAGATACTTTCCTGATATGTTTTAATAGCTGGTGTACCACAAGTATAAGTGGGTTCATGAAGTGAAAACATGAATGCTGTAGTGTTACATGTTAGGAGTGTGTTCTTCATCCAGGAATTTCATTATACAGTGAGTGATTTGTTCATTCAGCAATGTCGGAATCTCCCCTGTTTTTCCGATTAAAGATTTTACTAAAGAAATGACAATGAAGGTAAGAGGTTAGCACCTTGCCTCAGGCCACAATGGAAAATATTTTGAGCTGTAAATTAAACAGCTATTCCAGTTTCCATTGTTTTCCTTAAGCACTAGCCCCTCCTACCAGCCCTGTTTCTGCAGCATCAAGATCTCATCATTTGAAACCTCTAATGTCTTGATTGCTTTCATGTGACCTTACCTTTTAGAGTGGCTTGAAGACAGAAGTCCTGCATTGCATTGGATATCCCTTACAAAGGGGCCTATTCTTTATGAACTGTAATAGTTCTAGCACTTTGTAAGCATATGAGATGTGAAGAGCTTGTATGTGTACTGGCTGTGTGCACATATATGGAGCAGGCTTTAATTGTTTTCATTTTCACGTGGAAGTTTATGTACATACTATATAGTCACTTGTGTAATACAAAGCAGCAAGCTAATAGTACTTTTTTTAAATTACTATTATTAGTTCAAAGATTTTTAATTTTGCCTTTTCTATCCTCCCTTCCCATTTTAGCTTGGCGATACAAAGCTCCTCAACAAGTTGTATTTGTTGAAAAGCTGACAAAACTTGTTGTAAGTCAGCTGCCCAACTTCTGGAAGCTCTGGATTTCTTACGTGAATGGAAGTTTATTCAGTGAGGTATGGATTCTTCTATATAAACTACTTTTAAATAACAAAACTTCATAATGATTGTTTGAAATATGATGTTCACTGGAAGAAGTGAAGACTTGCTTCAATCAGAGAGGTTTATAAAATGATAGGTAGACTTACAGATTTGAGAGATACTGCTTTGACTAGTAAGGTGTCTTGTGATACTAACCTATATAAGGCAGAATTTTCGTTGTGCTTTTTAAAGAATAAAAGCATACAGTGGAATTACTTAGAATTCTGCTAGTGGTGTTTGTGTGTGTTCCAGATGCTGGAGTCAATATCTCCAGTTACCCCTCTTAAAACATAGCTGGCCAGCTGCCTTTCATCGGTGATCTGAAGAAATAGCAAATTGCATGGAGGAGATCTGTAAAAGACAGTCGTACAGAAAAAAAGTATTTTCTTTCTTTGAAACAAGAGTACTCATTTCTTGAGCTTTAAGTATTTGGAAGTGAGGATAGGTTCAAGACCAGAGTTGCAAAATGACCAAGGCCCAGAGTAGTACACGCCCACATGCTATAGGGAGTCTAGTCTGGAAATGCAGGCAGCTGCAATCAGCTGTGCTTCTAGTCCTTCTTGCTCAGATGATCTGGTTTTTACAAGTTATGTGACTACAATCTTGGTAATCCAAGAAGCAGGATAAATAAAAGTAGTGATTCATGACATGCTCCTTTTATATGCATGCTATTAACAGATTTTGAAAGGTTACGTTTCATAATTGATTTGATATGCGTAGTTGTCTTACCAGGACTGTAGTGTATAGCTTACCACGATAATTATTGTCAGATAAATACAATAGCTTTGGGGTTTGTGTCGCAGAATTGCATTATGTTTTACAGAGTTCACTTGTAGTTCTCAAGCCATTCTTCAGAACTGTAGTGATGGTGTATTCACAAAGAGCTAATCTGACAAAGACACATGGCTGAAGTGTTGTGAAAGGCAGCTCTCTGTTCCCATCAGCAGATGTTAAGGCACTAGTTCACAGCTCATCTTCACAGCTATCACTGTGGAAGTTCTGCTGAGTGCAGTTTGGACTTATTCTGGGTCCTAAAAAGCTCTGAAGACCAGATCTATATAGAGAGGTAGAGATGGAATATTACAGTGCAGGTGAAAACAGTCAAGCTTTTGGACATGTGTATTATTCAGGTCAGATTCTATATCCGATCTAAAAGTTTGTGCATCTAAAATTTTTCCATTTAACTGTTGCTATATTGTCTCATTTCTTGAGATTGATTTTGTCCTGCCATTTTTACAATGTCCTGCTGTTCTTAAATGTGTCACTGTGAAGTAATCACAGCTATAGTATTCCACTGCGAAATTATCCCTAAAGCAGAACTGCAGCCATAGATCTCTATGATTCTTTGCAGCTTTAGTAGAAAAGAAACCTAATACCTTGAGGAAAGGAAATTTGGAAGCTTATTTTGACATTTTCCTTTTCTCTGAGTAAAGAATTAATTTCTCAAGCATTTATTCTATTTCTTGCCACTGTCTTTAAGTCTGAATATAATGTGATCATTCTGGTAGATAAAATAGTCCTTTGTATGTTGAACACAATACAGAGCATTATAGCTCCAGTGAAATGGATTGTATTTGTGATCCTTATCTTACGTGGTAAAATCAAGAGAGAGATAAGGCACTTACTCATAACATTCAGTGAGGAAGTAGAATCAAGAATAAACCTTAGTACTGTTGACTTTCACAAAAATAATTAATTTCATAAGGGAAACGACAGCTTTATATCTGGAAAGTAGATTTTGTAAATTCACCTGTTAAGTTATTGTGATTTTTCTTTTTCCCTGAGTGCAATGAAAAAGAAATCAAGTTTTCTGCAGAAACTGAGACTCGAACTGTAAACAAGGGTGAGAAATTTTGCTCATGAAAATGACTGCAAGTGGAAAATTCAATGATCTTGTCATGTCTGAACAAAACATTGTTTCTATGTATTTGAAAAAAAAAAAAAAAAAAAGGGAGGTGGTTTTTCTTTTAGTCTTGAAGGTACATCTGCTCCTCTTCTGTTGGGCCAGATTCTGAGCTTGTAAGAAATTAATCCCTATTCTTTTGAGTTCTTTGGGCCTTATGGAAGTCCCGAAGTTCCTGGGGAGAGAGAAGGGATGGTGCCCCCAGTTCCTTTTGTGTTTTCTGTATGCCACAGTCAACCCAGGTCAAGTGGGAGGAGTGGGATAGCATGAACTAAAAGACTTCTAGAGCACCTTAGAATATCAGTATATTGCATTCAAGGCTCAGGGTTTATATGTTGCAGATTGTAATTGTCCTCCTATGTTGCTTGCTATTGTCATTCAGGTAGCAAGGTGATTGCTACAGCATTTAAGTACTAGTCCTGTTAAAGTGGTGTAGAGTGTCATTTCAGTTAGCTTATTAAAGACTTCAAGGAATTAAGACATTTTAAAAATGTGGAAAGAATTTTCCCTCATGTGAATTTCAAACTGTATTTTTCCCTTTTTCAGTTTTTAGGTTTTGGGGGGGGTTGGAACATTTGGGTTTTTTGAATTCTGAAAGGTGAGCAGTGTATCTTATGAGTTGAAGATTTACATGGTATTTTCAACAGTTTAAAAAGTTAAGTTCTTTGAATCACTCTAGGTGAAGTCACATATGCGAGTAGTAACCGTTGGCCTTACCACAATATAGTTTTGGTCTGTCTGTGCAGGAAAGGTTTAAGATTGGTCTTCAGCAAAACCACTGAGAAAAAAAAAAAAATAATCAAAGATCTGTGAATTTTTTGTTCTTTAATCCAGCTGTTAAACAGTGTCAATTGTAAGTTGCTGGGTGAGGTTTAAAGGAAAAAGGCTTAATTTCGTTTTAAGGCAGTAGAGGAAAGAAGTGGGCATTCTATGCAGCAATGACTCCAGGGTTTTCCTTGTCTCAAATTTTATCATTCAGAGCTTAAAGTGTTAGAGTTTCATAGCTATGTATTTTCCAAAACTGTTAAGCAGTTTTATTTTTCTCTTGTTTTTTTTTTTCTCACTTCAAATTATTTTTTAACTTGAAAATCGGTAATGCTTTAGCTAAATATGGAATTTGAAAAAGACAATGTTTTCAGTTAAGCATTTACAAGTAAACCGATTCAACACTCTTGTCATGTTATTGCACTTCTTGTCCAGTAGATGTTGCTGTACAAACATAAAATAGGAGATTTTCTAACTAAAATTCTATGTCTGCACTTAACCCGGCCTCTGAAATAACTTTTTCAGTTTAATTTAGCTTTCTCAGTAGACTCCACAGAAGGCTCGAACTGCAAACAGGAAGACTGTTAGTCAGACCGTGTTTTTCTTCAACTGTAGCTGTCTCGTGCAAAGCGTACTCGTGTTCCTCTGTTTTCAAAGAAGTGAATAGTCCATGGAGATGGTGATTATTTTGCAGAGTCTCTTTTACAGTTAGTTATTTAAAGGGCATTGTCAACAATATGCTATTCCTAAAACCAAAAAAAAAAAAAAATACCCTCAACCCTCCTTCTCACGTTACAATTTCGAATTGCTCTCATTCCAAGAAGTATTTCCCATTTCACATCAGTGTCCTCCTCTGGGCAGCTTCCAGGTTGATGAGAAAATACTTTATTCATATAAATATGATGCAGATTTGGACTGTGTGTGTTTTGGCTGTCATCAATATTGCAGTGAGAAATCTTTGACCTCATGAAGCTCATATTTCTTGAGCAACTCTTATGCTTGTCTCTTTGTTTTAAATATACATTGTTCCTCACAATTAAACGTTTGCACACTGGCCTACAGTAAGTAGAGATTATTGAGATACACATTGTCCTTGCTTGTTGAGATGCCATGAGTTGTTTTTTATAATTACATCATAAGCTCATCAGTTTTCACTTCTTCACTTTGACACCCCCTTTTTCAGAATTATTTTAGGAGTGGTTATGAGGTACTTATACTTTTCAATTTTCTTATTTTCACAAGACTGCTGAAAAATCTGGCCAAATGGAAAGATCAAAGAAAAATGCAAGGCAAAGACAAAATGATTTCAAGGTAAGTTACAAGGAGGGAGGGGGGAACCTTTCTCTCTTTTAGTTGTCCTTCATAGCAAGATACTTTAGTGTCACCACCTTGGAAATCAGATTTCTTAAATCATCTGTGTTCCCTTACACCTTCTTCTCATCTACCCTCTAGAGCTTGGAGCCACCTGTAAATCATACATTCCAAGCTATTGTGTATAGTAAGTACATGGCTGCCTAAGTACCTTCATAAAGATTTTTGCTGGATTTTTCTTCTGATGCAGAAAATGATTCAGGAAGTGATGCACTCTCTGGTAAAACTTATCCGTGGAGCTTTGCTTCCATTCAGCCTCAGCGAAGGAGAATCAAGACAGTATGGTGGCTGGGAGATGAAATCTGAGCTTTCTGGACAGTGGCTGACACATGTTATCCAGACAGTAAGGTAAACGGATCTATGGACCTACAAAATGATCCTACTCCCAGAATATGTGTGCTTCAAGACAAATGGCTTCTTGTGTTAAACTGAGTAATGTTAATATTTTTGAAAATAGGATTACAAAAAGTTACTTATGGCAGATTTAGGATTCTGTGTGCAAGTGTAATTAATAATGTCTCAAGATACAGCCTTATTATGTATTGATATATTCATTATTTTTCCATAGCATTTTATGAATAAGTTTGAATGAAATATTTCTGTGGTGCAAATGAATGAATGACACTCCATGAAGGAAATAGGATTTGTTTCATCAGGATAAAAAGCAATTACCTGCTTCATTTGCTACGCATTTTGCCCCCCTGCCAAAATGGGCGAAAATAGCATGCTTGTCACTGTGCTATTATTCTTAAATCTTAATTTACTTTTACAGCTGTGTTTTGGGAAGGTGATTTGCTTATGGAGTATGTGAGGTTATCATTATCTTTTGGAAACTTGAATAATACCTGGGGGTAATACTGTATGTTTAATCCACAGTTTCAAAGTAGTAACAAACAAAGCACAGAGCAAGAAAAGAAAGGGGTATAATCGTGTATAGATACTCTTATTGCAGATGGAGCTAGCAGTGATATATGCCTGATGTCAAGTCTGCTTAGCACTTCCCCAAAGTCTGTTGCCGGTTACGTTATCTGTATTTTAATCAATTGGTGGGTGAGGGGGAAATCCATGTGAAATTTCTTATTCTGGCTGAATTTTATGGAAAGCTTTCAATTTAAGGAAGAAATAACTTGGCATTTGATGAAAAGGTGTAAATGAGCAAGGGAACACGCTTTCGCACCACTATTGCCCTTTTATGAGAAGCAGTCCAATTTCATTCATATTTCACTAAAATTCTAGAATTTTACACTTCCACGTATGTGATGTTGGCTTGGAAATTTAACCAGCTGTCTCTCTAAAGGTTGGTTGTGCTTCAATCCTGCTATCTGAGGTATAATCCAGGCTGAGGTTATAGGATAAATGAAGGCTCTTTTTTATTCTCTGGTCACTGCTCTGGTAATGAAAAATCATACTGAGAGCTGGGGAAATTCTCTCTCCCTCACGCTCTTTTCCCCACGTCATGGTCTTACTGATGCCTGTGCTTGCACTTTAGTAAAGTGAGCTAGACTTTAAAGTGGTTGAAGGTAGAGAAGAAAAGGGTCAGTTTGAAAAAGAGGAACTCAACAACCCATGGTAGGGTATCAACCAGTGCTGACCAGGTCAGAGGTTTTTGTAAGTCCTGCATATACTTTAGTTTTTAAGGCCCCACACTTGCAATCTAATAAATTCATGGGACTCACACCAGCAATAAAGGTGAACTCTTCTCGTGAAGTGTCATTTGTTGCAAAGTTATGCAATAGCTTAAGGCTTACTTTTCATTTCTAACATGAAGTCATTATGAAGCACAAGATAGAATTTTATTCTTTTCAGTTGTCTCACAAATGATTTACTGTTTTCTAGTACCTGTGTTTTGCTCAATGTTAGCAGCAGGGCAAACAGCAATGATAGCGCTTGAAGTGTCCTTGCTTAGATTTCCAAGAGTTGGATACAAGCAGAGAACCTCCTTTTGAGCCCCTAATTAAAGTCTTAGCACAACTGCAGCAGTCATTTATAGTTAAAAGCAGAAATGCCATTACTTGCTATTTCTACAGCAAAAAATAGAAATTAGTGTTTCCATCCTCAGCTATAGTAGCTGGTGATTTGTGCCTGGTCGGAGTTGGAAGCGAAACAGCAAATGAGTTCCTCTGCTGATAATGTAGTAGCTGTATTTTGGCTCCTTAAATGTGTGTACTCTTGGCAATCTGATGCACAGCCACATCATTTATGACAGCTTGATGGCTGTTTCTGTTGTAATGCAGGTAAACAATATCTCAGAAACCCTGTTGTGGACTTAGGATTTGCTGAACCCAGGACATATATTCATATACACAGAAAATGTCTAAAAAATACCCCCCCCCAAAAAAAAAAAAAAAAAAAAACAGATATCAGCTTGAAAAACCCGGCAGATTTACACTTCAGTCTAACTTTATTTGCTTTCCAGGCTTAGTTACGAGTCTCTAACTGCACTCGAGATACCCAATGATATGCTTCAGATCATCCAGGATCTTATTTTGGACCTTCGTGTACGTTGCGTTATTGTGACCTTACAACACACAGCTGAAGGTAATAGAAGGCTACAGGTCTCATTGCTTACTATTGTTTGGGGTTTTTTTTGTCTCTGATTAGGCCAAATCAAGTTCTGGAGGATAACCATGTTTGCTACAGATAATGTACTGGCAGTGGACTCCTCTGAGTTCTGTAATATCTCACAAGTTACTCACATATTTCACTTTTCTGACAGAAATGTGTTATGTGTCTTTTCTTCCCTTAGTCTAATGAATACAGTAGTTTAGATCTGTTTCTTTTGCGTTGAGACAGTTTTACAATGCAAGTGATTTATCTCATGATGCAGCTTTTCTATATTGTAAATATAATTTATTTTCTTTTCTGAGTTCTTCTAAAAAGTGAAAAATTAAATAAGCAATGTCTCACCACCAAGGAAAACAAAAATCCACAGCTCATTATGAAGTATTTTAGTTGTGTCCAAGACATTTTGCTAGCATTATGATCTCCAGGATTCCTGTTCTGTGCACAGCTTTTGCCATAGACTTTACTGGTCTTGCAAGCCAGACACATTCGCTAAATCTAATGTGACTCTGTGTGCATAAGAGGCTATTCATCTTACCGTCTTGTATTCAACTCTGACACTTGAATGTGAATGAGGTAAATCTTAGAACTGAATACCTCACTTAAAACGAGGACAGATTGCTTTACTAATTCACTTGGTGTTTTTTTCCGAAAGACTGATTACACTCAATTAATTAAAAAGGTCTTTTTTTATCTTGCAATTTAATTAGTTCAGTTTTTGACGTAGGATTCATCATTATTTTTTAGGCTGACAAGAAGCTGTTTTACTCAAGCCTTAAGTGTGCTAAGTGCTGGTGGCTGTATTAAGTTTTTAAACTTCTGGTGAAAACAAATCAGAAGGCCTCTGTGGTTTAATTGATACAGTATTGATATGGACAGTATGAGGACATCTACTGCTTCACTTAGCACAATTGAGATCAACTCTTTTTTTTTATTATTTATTTATTTTTTATCATTTTAATGCTAGGTTAAAAGTTTGGGGTTTTCTAGTTGTA
The DNA here is from genome assembly GCA_024733675.1 of Psilopsiagon aymara. Taxonomy (NCBI): domain Eukaryota; kingdom Metazoa; phylum Chordata; class Aves; order Psittaciformes; family Psittacidae; genus Psilopsiagon; species Psilopsiagon aymara. The sequence continues at coordinate 13,896 of JANRGW010014482.1, read as the reverse complement.
ACCTGGGGATGGTCCTTATTGGACTGGCCCTCCTCTGTCTAAGAACTGAGTGATTTCTTGGATGTCATGACTGTTGCAAAGGAAGGAAGTGTCTAGCTCCCAACTGTTTTGCTTGACAACCCTTAGTTTATTAAATCTCTAAGCTATCCACCTAGCTTTTCCAGTCCAGAGAGCTCCAGTACATGGTTAATGAGGAAGCTCTCTGCTGTCATACTGGCTTTGCCTCCTTGTTGCATCACAACAGTACCCCAGTTCTTTGTTTAGATGCAGAGTTCCCGCTTTTTACATCCTGATTGACAGCCACATTTATTATGTGGAGGAAAACTCTTGTGGTAGTCAGTACCTTTTTTATAAAAGTAAATTTAGCAGTGTGTGTGTGTGAATTATTCTTTATTTGTTCTGAATATCTTTATTCATACTTTTCTTTCTTGAATCAAAAGAGGTCAGATCCCTTAAGTTGCTGGTATGTTGGCTCTCTTTTATCTAGCCAATAACAGTAGCCATCCTTAACTGCTGCTTCCTTCCCCTGTCAATGAAGAAATTCTATCTATTGGCTGTAGCATCAAACAGGAGAAGAGAAAATACTCCTGTCTGAATGTTGATTTGTTTTCCATATTGTTGCACAGTGTGCCTTATCTATGGGACTCTTTTTGTGTGTATGTGCTGTACCGCCTAAAACGCAGTTGCATATGTTGGGTGTGTTTAGGTAGTTTTTCTGGACAGAACCAGTTTAATTTGGCCCTTGGATAAACAGTTATTTTTAGGGAACCAGTGATAGAACAGTTAATGAATAATCTTGTGGAGATATCTAAAAGCATCTGAGATGTAATTGTATCTGCAATATATGTCAAAAACATTCCTCTTGGACTTGAATCTCATCTTCATAATGTCTCTGAATGTATGAGCTGCATAGACTGCCGATCCAAGTTCAGTCTCATCTCTTTTTGCGTGTTGTTAGTTGATAAAGGCATTCAGATCAGTTAAATTTTTTAATAGAGCACTCTAGCTATTTAAATAGGACAAATCGGCCCATGCACAGGGTTTTCTTCTTATGATAAACGCATATACTCACAGTAGCCCTGAGAAGCAGCCTGTGTTCTTTCCCTCTCATATGTGATCAGTGGTCATAAAGGTCACGAAAGGCAAATTACGTGAGTGCCAGACTAGATGAGTTTTACATCAATATTTTTAACTGTAATTCGATGAGCAGTGAAATACGAGAAAGAAAATGATTTATTTTGTATTTGTATCATCTCAGAACTGAATGCAAAAGTGAGCAGCCGCTGAAACATGTTAAGGCTGACCAGTGCAATCTAAAGCCTCACAAGAATATTGCTTGGATTAAGAGGCTTACTAAATAAGGAAATGAACACAGTTGTCATTCTGCACAATTCCTTAATACTTTTTCTCCTCGCAAAGTCTGTCCTTCCATGAGATCTAGAATTGCAGGGTATGACATAACTAAGCTTCTTAATTTAGCTAATTAAAGCACCAAGATAATGACAATATCTTTCAGCATGCATTACTTACCCTTTTTTTCTTGGATTTTGGGGAGAGAGAGTAATTCACCAAAGTTTTTTGCTTATTTAAAGGGCGTTTTATGTGATACAGTTCCGATGAGCAACTTGCATATGAAAAACTGTATGTCAAAGCCCCCACAAACTGCACATATAGTTAGTTGTTTTGTTCTGTTTACAAGTTGAGTAAGCCCCCCAGAAAGCAATGATGCAGAATGCATTTGTCCATAGAAGAATTTTGTTCACAATATGTGAGTTTTAGATTCACATGCTGACTTAGCTTCTGTTAGTTTCAGTAAGCCTATAGAAGTTGGCACCTTCTGGGTAATGAAAAGTGTGCGTTTTGCATATGCCTTCATGCATTTTGAAGAAAGTCTAGCACTGTGTGTCCTTGACCCTCAGTGGGTACCCTGTGCCTCTTTTATAATAATTACATATGAATTAGATGTTGTCTGTTCTGTCTTTGCTAAAATGCTAGCCAGTTGTTCTTTCATTTTTGATTAAGAGCTGGGATATAATAGACTAGAGATCTGGGTTGTTAAATGCAGTATTTTGTTGTGATTAGAAATTTTCAAAAACAAAAACAAAGCCCAAAGTCTTCACAATATTCCTTTAATTTTCAGCTTTCCAGTAAAAGATGTACTTAATGCAGCTCTCACCATTGTGTCATAGATACGCTTCTCTGTGGTGTCAGCAGCATACCATGTATGAGTTCCATTCTTAGTAATTTGAGAATGCTGAATGCTTTGAAGCTTTTAGTGCTTTTTGCTTGTATGCCTAGTCATTGCAGTCCCAGTATCTGTGGTTTATCTTTTCAAGTTCAAGGAGGTTTTAATAATGAAAATAAATACCATCTCCCTCTCCCCACTCCCTTCACCCTTTTGCTCTGTCTTACAGATATAAAGAGGTTAGCTGAAAAGGAAGACTGGGTTGTTGACAATGAGGGTTTGACATCATTGGTAGGTATTCTTGTGTCTGTTGTAGACACTTTCTTTGAAACTGGTTTCTATGTTCTCTAAAACCTGAAGTATTTTTTTACTTTATCTGTATGTTTATATATCGGTACCTGTAGTCATAGAATCATAGAATAGTTAATGTTGGAAAGGACCTTAAGATCATCTACTTCCAACCCCCCTGCCATGGGCAGGGACACCTCACACTAAACCATGCCACCCAAGGCTCTGTCCAACCCGGCCTTGAATGCCTCCAGGGTTAGAGCATTCACAGCTTCCCTGGGCAACCCATTCCAGTGCCTCACCACCCTTACGCTAAAGAATTTCTTCCTCATATCCAATCTAAACTTCCCCTAAGTTTGAACCCATTACCCCTTGTCCTGTCACTACAGTAGTGATTATTTTTTTTTATATGAAAATATAGGAAGATAAAAAATACAAAATGGCTTGTTTGGTTACTTATTTACAGCGCTCTTAACAGATCTCATCACCAAATATTTTTTCCCTAACTTTTCAAAAATTTTTGTTTCTACTTCTTAAACTATTTTATCTGAAGTAACTTTATGCTACTTAGTAGACAGCAATATTTTTTTCCTGTTTTGCACCTTCAAAAGCACAAATAAAAGCTTTGTAGTTTTGTGCCATATATTGAGAAACAAACAATTAGACATCAAGATAATGAGCATGACTTTCTGCCTTATGTAGGGTTAAATGTGTCAGTATAATTACCAATGACATCTAGCATGATTTTGCTGAGATATGCAATAATAGCTTTCATTGTTAAGCATCTTAATTTAGGGATGGTTTACTGAAGGAAAAAAATATTTTTGAGGTCACAACAAGTTCAGTTCACATCAAAATGCTTCAAAATTGAGTAAGCACACTACCATGGAATTGGTCGGTAGCTAAATAAATAGGTCAGTTGTATGTTATAATGAGAAATTGAACTGAAAAACAACTAATTTAGGAGGTTGCCTACACACAAACAACAAATGACTTGAAACCAGGTTCAGATAAATTAGTGAGATGTTTTCTGGAAATAAACAGTAATGAGTAATGCCTAAAACACAGCAAGCATGTTGTAGGTGTGACTTAAAAACAATCTGCGAAAGCAGAAAGGGCCTGTGGGAGGGAGAGTTGCTTTGTGTGTATTATCTAAGGGAATGCTCCACAGACTTTCTTAGTTTTTCTTGCTTCTATAAATACATGTTTGAAGCTCAGTAGGAGGGCATTAAGCAATCACAATTATACACATTGTAGAAAGGAGTGTTATTGGGCATTGTAGTATTATAACCAGATATGCAGCTTCTGGTCTTGGTTTCAGTTGCCACTGACTTGAGCCTTAACTTTTCTGGTTTTCACTTTGTTTCTTTATGGTTTTGCTGTATCCTAACCCATCATTGTTTAAAAATTACTTAGGTCTCTTTCATATTTAGAAATCACCCACTAATTCCATGTGTACAGCACTTCCCTAGGTACCTTTGAGGCTAAGGTTGAGATATGCTCAATTTTAATGGTAGCAGTTGATTGTTTTATCATAACAGGGCTATTTATCTACTAAACAGAGTTCACTGTGGTAATATTATAGCAAAAATTGTAACAAAACAGGTACAAAGAAGGCCACAGAGTCGCTTTGGAGATGTTTTAGGCTTAATATAAAAACTGTATTTTATGTTTGCAGGAAATACTGGTTGCTTACCCCTTTAGCATTTATATTCCATAAATAAGGGTATAGTAAGACACAGAACCAGCTTTCCTTGGTTTCTTAATATCCAAAGAATAGCATATTTGAACAGCTTTCTTCCCCTGAGGTGTGATGTTTTATTCTCTGGAAACAAAACCCAAGAGCATTACTGCTGGTCTTTTTCTTTTAAGCGAGTCCAGAAATAATAATTACAGATTGTCTTGGTGGCTTTTTTCATAATTTTCAGGTTGTCATGCGGGCATCACTTTCACAATCCACCAATCCACCTCCACCCCAGCAGTTACAGAAATGAAAGATGCACTTAAGCCTAAAGTTGGTGACATTTCCATAAACTATCTACTGGATGAAAAGTGGGTTTACATGGCTTAGAAGCTCTTTTGTCCACGTCCTTGATGCAAATCCAATAGGATGATGTCCCTCTTTTCTACAACAGTGACACCTCTCTGCTATGCACTGCCCTGCATAATAGCTTCCTGCCTAATACCAGCAGGTGGACTTATCTAAAAAAAAAAAAAAAACAACAAGGTGTGATTTATCAGGGAAGAAGGAAAGACAAGGGAAAAAGAGAAAACTGACTGATGGCTGATGCTGTGAACTTGTTTGCACTTTCAAAGTGAAATTGATCCATGCATCAAGACATTGGTGTTTCAGGTTTGGAAACCTGGAGGTAAAAAAGTGCCCCCAGTCCATTGGGTGTTTTTCCTCCATGTGAAAGCAATTTCAGTCTGATTTTCTTAGAAACTTTTTTGTTGGAATAAAATACAGAAATATGAGATAGCGCAGGTGAAATTCTATCCCAGCTTAGATCTAGGAGAGGAAGGAGGAAAGTGTCACAGGCATCTATAATGTAGTAGTCAATCTATGCTACCACGAACAAGGCATAAAAATCTTTCATGACCCTTTCAGAGGAGGCTGTTTGATGCAGAAGTGTCTTCTTCGGGTAAGAAAATGTGGATTGACTTATGGTAATAACTCTGTAGCAAGGCTAAGTACAAAAGGACATAACTACAAAAAGTTCCTCTGGTAATATATGAATTGTGGTGTTTTTTTTGGTTGGGGTTCGTTTTTTTTTTCTCTTTGGTTGGTTTGTTGGTAGGTTTTTTTATTCTCTCTTTATTATCCCTTATTTGGGATAATTTGGAAATAAAGAGCTTACCATATGGCATGGAAGTTTCCGTAATTTCGTGTGGTATACATTTGACATGCTAAAGCTAAAAAGTCTTTTGCCTTTCAGCCAACCCAGTTTGAACAGTGCATTATGCATTCCTTGCAATCTCTTAAAACCGTGCTAGACTGCAAACCTGGAGAGGCCAGTGTAAGTTTTGATTTATGCATTTATATTTGTTCTTTTTATGCTAATTTCTATTGGGTTTCAGAACAAGAACTTTCAGAGAATGATACGGGGTGTATAAATTTCTTTTTTAATCATGAACACACTTTTCACTGCTGCTAACTTTTAGAATTCTGTTTGTTTCCTTTGCTAAGGGTAATTGTGTATGTATGGGGAAGATTGAACCTATATTTAAACCTTTAAAGCTGTTCTTTTGAGGAAAAAAAGAAAGCCTACTAATGTAACTTTCAGATAGCAGAAGATGTGACTTTATTTACATGAGGAAAAAAAAGAAGGTGCCATTCCAAGGAGTTACTCTTCACTCAATGTTGCATCCAAATTACTTGTAGAACTTAAATTCAGTTTTTCACTTCTAAATCAGGAGTCCTCATTGTTCCCACCACTTAATACCTTGAGGCCCCAGTTGATTCTTTTCAGGTTTCAGTGCTCTTAGGAAGTTTAATACTTTTCCAGAATCCCTTGGGCTCCTTTGTGGGTATTGTTTTTCCTCCCTTATTTTTATTCTTACGGCTGGTTTGTCTAGTATCTTAATAAACATTATTCACAAAAATCTACAGTGCATGAGGAATCCTTCTTCTTAAGGTGAGAAGATCCTTAAAAGAACAAAGATCTGAGTTGCGTCCCAGCGTCCATTCCTACAATTGTGTTGTCTCTTTAGGGATAGTATACTCAGGCTTTTCTTGAGAAAAAGCCCTCAAGAAGCTATTCTGCTGAAACATTATGCTTGCATCTTCAGGTTTTCCAGCAGCAGAAAACACAGGAGGATGTGTGCCAGCTGAGCATTGGGATCATGCAGGTAACTTGAACAGTTCTAAGTATGAAACTGGGTGATCAACAAAAATGTGTGCTTTGTACCCTGCCCACCTCCCAAAACGTACCTTAAGTTGATGACTGTGTTATTCCTGTGGTACAGTCTGGAAAACTGAGAAATGTTTGTCTTTAAAAGTATGTAGAGCTTACTAGCTGAAGCTGATGATATTAAATCCTCAGAGGGTGACATATTCAAGTATTTTACTGATCGTGACTGTTCAAGGTGTTTCCAACAATTGAAGGACTCTTGCTGTGCTGTCATTGGTATACTGCACTAAAAAGGAGCACTACTGACTTTCATTAGCTGAAGAGCTAGCTTTCAATTTTTGTATTGAAAGCCAATATTTTTAGCAAAATCTGATCATTTTTTTTCATAAATATATTTGAACCATTTTTATAGTCTTCTTAAATAAGAAATCATGAGCCAAAGCAAAAAATGGATTTTAGTGATACTTCTGTGATGTTTGCTTGGGATCAACTGTTCCGATTGAGCACTTGAAAACTATTAACAGTGCCTTTTTGAACCAGCAGATTATCACTGCATAATTGTAGACATGCATGATCAAAACCACTTAGCAAGATTAAAAACTCCTGTAGTTTTTTTACAAGTAAACTGTGATGCATATAAAATTGAAAATATGCATTCAAAAGGTGTAAGTAAAATGTCACTGTATCTGTGTTAGGTTTAAGACAAAGAAGGGCGATGATGATTTTCTGCTTCTATTGACTGTTATAAAAGTGAATTTAAGATTTTTATTTTTTTTCTCGCAGAAGATAGATATCTTGCTTTATTGTTTTCTAGGTCTTTATAGACTGCTTGGAACAACTGAGCACCAAACCTGATGGTGACATAGATACAGCACAGTAAGTAAAAGAAATAGGACCTACATGTAATATTCGGAGAATGCAGGTGGAAGTCTCAAATTTCAGTGGTGGTGGTGTTTTATCCCCCGTGGTATTTCATACTTCTTGTGAGTACTTTTGCCTCTGGTTAGTGATGCTTAGAAATAAGAGCAGATGCTTTTTATGCCTAACAGTTGAGTGACATCATGTAATAAATATTGTACACAATAATGAATATGGTATTACTTACACCATTTTATTCAGTGATAAGAGTTGTGTGCTGTAGAAGCACGTATGTTGTTTTTGACGTGCCCTTACATAGAATTGAGTTGTCCTTGTCACTAAGTAATGTCTAGTCATGGAGAAATAGCCGCCCCTGCCTTTCTTTTCTTCCCTTTTTTTCTGACTGGTTCTATTGGTATTTCTGCTAAATTCTTAAAAGTTTTTTTGTTCAATAACTGCTCATGAGCCACTTATATTAGAGAACAAAATAAGTCAGAATAGCCTGAGTTTCTGAGGGCACTAATCATTTCTTTGTGAAGAGCCAGAGGCTTGGCAAATATGCAGTATGCATTAGGAAAAGGCAAATCAACTGTGTTCCTAATGACACCTTTTTTTTTTTTTTTTTTTTTTTTTTCTTTCTTTGATATTTGGATGGCTGTTGGCTGGATAGGTATAAAACCAAAATGGAATGTGTGGCCAACCAGAGAAAATTGAAATGCTTTACGAAGGAAAGGTCTGTAGCTGGATTAGTACTTTCTGTCCCCAGAGCTCCTGTAGACTTTGTGTACATCTTAGACAAACTGAGCAACATGGCTGCTTTACTGTCTAATATGAAGGAGCTTGAAACAATATTCTGATCTTCTGTTCCAACTGTTCATTTGAATCCACCATGTATCAGATAATCAAAAGCACTATAATACTCACTTTTTAATAATATTCTTAGTCTTTCAGTTGATGTTTCATCTCCAGATTTGTTTGGAAGCATTCATGAAGACTCCAGTCTTTCTCCAGTAAGTTTGGCTTATGTTTTTGAAAGCTGATGTGAAAGTTAATATTTCTCAAATTTACTGGAATGGGCCCTTTTATTGTATTGTTTTGAGTTATATTTTTCGTTTTTAGAGATCAGTTTTGTATTCTGGAAGCATTTACTAGATACGTATGTCCATAAGAATGTGAAAATATGAGGCTATAAGGCTCTGTTTGCTTATGGTATCTTAGTTTACCATCTTAAGGTAACTAATGAAAGTGTTTTTTAAAACCAGGTCTTCCTCAAAACTGAAGTGGCATCATTGAAATCAGTGAAAATAGCACTAGTGCTAAGACAGCTGAAGAACTGATCTGATTATTAGTTGCTTTTTAAACCCCATGAAAATACAGATATTTAATACTATAGTTTCCCCCAAAAAAATAAACATTACTGAATAATTATTTATTCGACTTCTTTGAATTTGGTTTTGCTGTTTGGAAAATTGGAATAAAAAAGAAAGGTTTATTTGTTTTTTTTTTTCTGACACTTTGACTTCGGTTACTGTACTTTCTTCTAGTCTGGTAGCTAATGAAAAAATGTAGTTATTCTGTGAAAGAAACCTAGTCAGAGCATCTTGTGAAGTTAATGTTCCTTAGTACAAGTTTTAAATATTCTCAGAAGCCCAGCTTTGCTTATTTATGGGAGCAATAATCATTCTTGCTACAGTAAAGAATCGGATTGCCAAATCATGGCAAGTTTCTGAATTGCAGACTATCATAATTAGTTCTTTAAAGAATTTTATTCTTGAAACACATTGATTTTGATATTAATTGCTGATAAACTACCATTTTTTGTGGCTGTGGTTTCCTCATGCGTGTCATAGGTGTGAAGGTTTAGATAAGAAGAAAGATAGTAAGGATCTCAGACGATGTTTGACTTCCATAGTATCATATTAATTTTTTCCTGTCAATCACAGAACTCTTTATCTTCTCTTTCCTGATTGAGTAATGAGAACTGAGAAAGTGAGTGTTCAAAGTAAAAATCATTACTGTATTTTTGAAATTCTCTTTTTTCAGTAGCCTGTATAGCAGCTGATTATAACTTAAAGCAGTAGTCAACTGTGTATCTCAGTAGTAGTTATCATATTGCTGGAATACAAAATTGTTAGGAGTTCTGCGTCTGAAAACCATTTTTAATCAGATTTGCATTCTCATGGTGGCTTCATTGCCAAATAATTTTGCTGGGTTTGATTTTGAACTGCTATCTGAGGTAGGAAAATGTTTTGCCATTAGGAGAAGAGAGGGGAAGAGGGGAGACCAAATAATTTAAATACTAGTTCTGTCTTGTTTGGTTCTTTGTTTCTTTGGAAGCTACACCTTGTTGCATCAAGGTCGCAGAAATGCAATTCTGGTGTCTCAAATCCAGAATGTGTTTGACCTTCTTGTATTTTTTAAAAAGAGGAAAAAAAAATGGAAAAGAAAAAGAGATTTTCAAATTAGTTGCTGAAATTATATTATGTACTTCTGAATTTTCTAGTATTTTAAAACGGGTGACTGTATTTAGTCAGTAGCTGTTCTGCTTCCCTAGTTTTAGTCAACTTCATGTGAAAGTGAAGATCACAGAATCATAGAATAGTTTGGGTTAGAAAGAATGTTCAAAGGTCATCTAGTTCCAACCTCCCTGCAATAAGCAGGGACATCTTTATCTAGTTTAGGTTGACCAGAACTACATCCAGCCTGGCCTTGAATGTCTCCAGTGATGGGGCATCTACCATCTCTGTGTGCAACCTGTGCCAGTATTTTACAGTCCTGATCTTCAGTTAATTTTATAATGGTCATAATTCTTAGCCTATTTCTTGAAAAAAAGTAAAAGCCAGAAACGGCTTCCTGGAAAGCCCGCCAAACCTAATTTTTGTAATGACATCTTAACCACAGTTCTGTATTAGTCACAGCTATTCCAATGAATGCTCCAGATCCTATGAGAAAAACATACAATCAGTCGTATTTGATAATTCACTCAGTTCTTGGTAGTTTATTGACAGAAATATTTGTAAACTCCACTTTATTTATCAGCATGTTTGTCACTTGCAGAAAGTTAAAATACTGTACTTTTGCAGTGTTGGTCAAGCTGATGCTTCTTTTCTAACTATTATACTTTTTCTTCTGTTAAAATGTTTAGGAACAGAGGCTTTTAATTGCACTCAGTAACTGCCGTTATCTGGAACGTCACACCTTCCTAAATATAGCTGAACATTTTGAGAAACATGGCTTTCAAGGTGTTGAAAAAATAACTCAAGTAAGTGAGAACACTGGAATGAAGTATTACTGCTTGAAGGAGACAGTTTGTTTTGATTTCTGTGGAAATCAAGTGCAAGTGTTTGGATGGCTAAAAGTATTATTGTGTCTGCCTTCTACAAGTTAGTGGGACTGCAAGCATCAGTTGGACGCAACAACTATATGGTTGTATGTGTTCCTGTAAGGTTTAAATGGCTTATGTAGCAAATGTGACCTCTTATTCAGGACTTCAGAAAGCTTATCAGATTTCTTAGTAAAGCTGTTTAATGTCACTGTGTTCTCTTAATGCTGAGAATAAAAGATCATTATCTCAGAAATATAGTTGATAAGTTATTTCATCTGGCAGTCTGTGCTACTGATAGCTGTTGTTCATAAACTAGTTCAGGTTTTTTGTTGTGTTTTGTTTTTTGTTGGTTTGTTTTTTGGTGGCTTTTTTTTTTTTTCAAAGAATGAAAATGTTGAAGTGGGTGGCAGTAGACTGTCTCATTTTCCTGCCTTTTTGTAAAGATTAATCATTTTTTATGAGAAATGTTGTGACTTAATCCTTTAGGGCCATAAACCTAGTTTATTTCCAGAAACATTTGTTGATTTGAAGTAAAATGTAATCTTTTCCAGTACAGAGTACTCAACTGGTGTTTCTACTGTGCAGTCCATCCTTAATTCCATTCTGCCTGAATGTTGTTTAAATTTCTGTGGCTGAAGTAATTTTGAATAGCATTGAAATGGGGTTGATATGATTTGTATATTTAGTACAGTATACAAAATTACTCTAGATACTGCGGTTACTGAGACAACTGAGAGCTGAACAAGGTACAGTTAGTGTTGTCTATATAAGCAAATAAGGCATCTGTTATGTGTGTATTCAACACAGTCTTGTACAGCCATATCAAAGTATTGCTACTGAAAGTCTGGTATTTTTATAAATGACAAAATTCAGATCTTGAAGTCACAAATTACTTGCAAATTTGTGTTAACCTTTTGAAGAACCCTGACTTGCCCAGACATGCATATATGAGACCCATCAATCAGTAATGCTCTCTGGGAGAATTTGGATAATTAGATAGTCAGAAAGCAGTTTTTGAACCCCTCAGTGTTCACAGAGGTTTAGATGTCTTGGTTGATTTATTTCAGTTTTTTGTACTGTTACCTGAACTTCTGTAATCTTTTTAATTAAATTTATTATTAGATAAAAAATTATAATAAAGATTTGACAGGATTCTAGAAAAACACAATTTGTTTTTAAGGTGACTGAAACAAAGCTATACTTTTAAATGGTTAGCTTTATATATGGATTTTTAATGTGAATTTGTAGTGTATGTTGGTAAAAACTGTCCATTGTTGCGTTTTTTCTAAAGTTGCCTGTTAGCAGGGAAATCATTGTTATCTAATATGAAATTACAGCAATCATAAAATGGTAACCAAGAAATTTCCTTACATCCTACATGGTTGCTGTTTCCATTTTTTTTTCTTACAGTGCCAAATACAAATTTATATGAAATGTCCAAACTTTATACTCTGCTTTACACACATGCCATCTTGGCACATACTTTTGGTACTCACCTGTAGTTATATTTAATTTTTTACATAAATCTTTTAAGTGCTTTTCTGTGGAGGTTCTTTAGTTCAACACTTTATTATCCATTTAGTTAATTAGCAAGTGGGTGGGGAATCAACCCATAACATTCATTCTAGCTTGTTCTTTAAGCTTCTGGATATAATTGTTTCCAGAGTTCTGATACTTAGATAAGGCAGAGGGATTACTGTGATAGAGGCTCAAATGGCTTTAGCACGAATTTGAAAACTGTAGTTACAGGGACATTCTTAGAAGAATAACAATGAGTGAATGGTGTGGTTTTGTGAGTATTTACCCCTCTTGAGCTTCAGGAAAATGGGTATACACAATGGACATTGCCGAGGACTTCTCTGCTTCATTCCCCCATCCTGGGCTCAAAATCAGATTCAGGTGAATTGTTCATTCTTGTAATCTTTCCACCAGCTGAAAAACAAGTTTACCCACCATTATCTTAATTGTGAATTGAACTTGAAGCAGGTTGAAGGATGACAAATTAAAGGTGATTTATCAGATAGGAAAGCATAGAAGTGGTAGTGTCTCTTGTTTCAAAACACCATCTTCACCATCCCAGCTTTCCTGAATCTGGCAGCAACTTTGATCTCTTTTCTCTTGCACTTACAATCTGATTGCTGAAAGCTTACCTGTCTGTCTGTTCCTGACTCAAATACTGCAGTTCCCTTTCCTCTTCACAGTATAGGCATGCCATTGAAGAGCACAGTTCAGAGACATCCCTGCAGTGAAAAATCTTCATGGCTTATTTTTCAGCTTTTAGTATTAAGTATTTAGGAAGGAATTATAAGGATCTGGTATTCTTATTTTCTTTCTTTTTCTTAATTTCTGGTTCGATCTAAGCCTGCCTTTTTCCTCACATTTAAACCCCTTTGCTTCTGAAAATTATTTCATATATGCTTTTTTCCCTGATGATTGAGGAAAACAAGAAGTAGTTTAAAATCTTTTCAATCTTTTAAGCTGTTCTAAATGCTTTTAAGTAGAAGTCACGTGATATTTTCCTCATTTTATTTGCATTTAGCATCCATTACCATCCCAGGATACTGAATTTCGACTTTAATATTTTATGATATGCATTGCATTCCAGAATTATTTTAGAAGCTGTAAGGTACCTATACCCCCTGTACGTATACAGGGGTATAAAAAAGTCTGGTATAAAATTTAAAGTTTCCAATACAATGAGCAAACTATGCCTATCTCTTTAGCTTTCAGTGTGGCTAAGTTGTGTAAATTACTAAAAGCTGCATAGAGAGCTGTTAAAAGAGAGACCTTTGGCAAATGTTGGTAAGCTGTCCTTAGGCATCTGCTGTACCAAGGTGTTTTGAATAAAGCAAGAAAGTTCGCATAATACTGTTTCTGAAGGCAGAGACTCCTAAATAAATCTGTGCCTGTTAAATATAGAGCAGATAGGTAGTGAGAAGTTGAAAAATTACGATTGGTGTATGTTAAGTGTTATATGCAAATCTTCATGTGTCAGATTAGAAATTATTATGGGCAAGTTTTAAAGTATTGACAGAACTCACTGTTTACTTGGTGGAAGATCAAGACCTCCTGATATGCAGGGGAAAAAGTACCGTGCTATTAGACAATTAGAATGATCTGCCTGCTTTGGCATTCCTTGGACTTTCCCCAAAAATGTCTGCTGCTGAGCACAATAAGAAAAAATAATATACTGGGTAGCATGGACAGATAATATGAAAGTTTCCAGGTTTTCGTATGTGTAATTATGAAATGAAAAGTATAAGTAATTGCTGCTCTTTATTGAAAATTAAAGATGATACGAGGTAATTTTTTTGGTTATGTGATGTAATTCTTGTAGTTAATGAGCATTTATTATGTTTTATCTCTTCCTGTTTTTTCTCCCTGCGCCC